>DWHP01000281.1:0-21652 GCA_018247895.1 Parnassius honrathi
TCCCACCACAGGCGATGTTTTGCCTAAAGGGGAGTTCCCACATCTAATATTTGTAATAGACTAAGTTACTGAAAAAATAAAATATTATTTATTATTTAAAAAAAATATTATTTATTTGTATGGCCTACAAATAATTATTCCGACTCTGGATGTTGATCCTTGTGTAATTTCTGTTTGTAAACTACCTCTATAGTACAGAAGGAAATCCTAGAGTGGGGTAATCCTGGGTGTGTAATGTTATTAAAAAAAGATAAGAGAAGAAAGAGAAAAAAATTTTTTTTTGGATCAAAAAAGCTTTAAATAGAGACGGAGACTAATTTGGCGCGAATTGTTGAAAACAATGTTAAATGTCAAATTTGACATTATGAACAGTAACATACAAAGTAAAGTGCCATGTATTTCCGTCTAGGTCCTGCACCAGATTGTAGTCTGCTCACTGACCCACGTGCCCTTCACGGTTTACCATAATGACTGTAAAAATACGAAATACGAGAATGTTTTGTTTCGTTTGAAATATAACACGTCGTAAATTATCAGTGGACGAAACAGGAGCCAGATGGCATCCAATGATAAAATTGGGCTCCTTTATTTTAAGTGCTTTGAGCATGGTGATTTTATTCCCACTACGTACGTCTTACGTTGAGATAAGCTCAAAGATATCCGGCTGTATTAGGGAGAAGCAGGCTATCTATGTCGGTCTCCTATCGACTAAAACTCCACGCTGGTCTCCCTTAGCCTCGACGACTGGTCTCGGAATCTTTATATCGGACTCGAACGCGTATCCTCTGCCTGTAGTCTGTTATTTCAGCTCGCTCTGGGGGTGCTTCCGAACCTAGATCACAGTTTATTAATAACTATTAGCACACATGAGTTTCTCCAGAAACTGAAATTTCCCTCAAACATTTCATGATATTATAGTGATTCTTTACATGACAGATACAAATAATCGTCTTTTCGGATAGCTATCACCGCTATTAGACTCTCAAGTCATGCACGAGATAAGAAAGTTATACGCACAACAATAATAGGTTGTATAAATAAATCCACCAACATATGCGTTTCAATTTAAATTGGGTATTACGTTTTCTATATTTCAACATATATAAATGACCTTGCAAGCCATTTTTTCCTGCCCGTCATTATTGGTATTTCTTTTGACATTGCAGTTGTTTTGCTGACGGTTCCGCCGCTGACCTTGCTTCGTTTGGTGCATGAAAGTCGTTTTTAATCAGATTATAGTTCGTTTTTTAATTGTTGAAGTTGTTAAAATTATTAAACCGGTTTTGGGCATTAACGTATATAGGTATACATTCATATCAACCGCGAAGCCAAAGCTCTGTTTGCTTACCCATTTCTCTCATAAACATGATTCATATATATTTATTTCTCTTGTAAGAAATTTAATTTTGCTTGTCAAATGCCTTTTTTTAAATTTACCACGGTTTTTTCTGAGAAGAGATGAAACGGCGAAACTTCTCAATGGTCCTCACTTTTGCGAGTATTCACTCCCGCACAATATAGTTTCTTTTTTATAGAATAATGGAGACAAACGAGCATACAATATTTCTAATAGTAAAAGGACGCTATGGAGTGTGAACCATAGACATTTACATCTATCATCTAATAGTCATCTAATAGCGACATTAGGCTTATACTTTAGACTTGTATTCTGCGAGAGCGTGGTCCATCCCCGGTCGAGCAGACCCATTCGTGCTACGAGCATAATGTAGTTGCAGCACGGCCCTACCACGTGTAAACACTTGTGCTGTAAATTTACAAACAACGGTTCGTTTTTAGTTTATAAATACCGACGAATTACGCTCGTAACAACCTTACACGGCCACTGCGTTGTCGCTGTCGTAACTTACTATGTGGGCTGTAACTCTTGGGCTTTGCATATACGTTACTGACCGCAATAACCTTTTTGTTTAAACTACCAATATATTGACGCTTTCTCTTGTTAAATGTCGCGTTTTACATACAATTAAATGATAATTTTTGGCCGATGTGTTTATTAGCAAGGAAAAACTACAGTTAATGATCAACCCGTGGATGGAGAAGGCGGCAGAGGGAAACGTGTTTGATGGGAAGCAGCGTATTTTAGAAAACTGTGACTACCAAACAGCTTGTCAGACCTGGCAACTATGCCAAAATATTAATGATGCGATCTATGTGGAAGGCTTATGATCAGCGGTGGATTTTAACTGGCTTTAACGGTAACAGAAAAAAGTTTTAGAATAGTTTTAGTTACAGAAAAGTAATTTTACACGGGAGAGCGTTTGACGAGAGCATCAGACGCAATCACATACACTACACCATCCTTGCCACCACTACATCCAACACCACTGAAATTCTATGAAAATACCATTAAATGACGTCACAGTTTCTTGAATAATAAAAATTTACATTTTTTTTCCTGTCACAGTTGTGAATCTAAACCATCCAGGGACCCACTTAAATACACAAAAAAATTAAAAAAAAACAAATTTTGAAACACTATCACTACTAAACGTAGCAAATTTAAAATATACGACGTAGTAATCTCTACAATACGTTGACTACTACGGAATATGCAAATAATTCTATTAATAAAACTTCCGATCCGAACGTTGCAATAACACTGATTAATTTCTCCACATCGATTAATTTTAACATTCCTACTATTATCGATAATCTCTAAATGATCTTATCGATATATCGTTTATTTCGACGGCCCAGTTTCTCAACCGCTCAATACAAACTCGGGGGCGTGTTTATGGGCACTGGCTTGCAATCTTTTTGTCAGCATAAGTCGATATTACGGTTTTTCAGTTTATTGCGATTGTCGGTTTGTTTATTCAACGCTTTTAAGGCTGAGATTTTCGTTTTGTTTATGTTTTTTGAGGAACATAAATTTTGTTTAATTTTCGGTTATACGAGTTTCTGATTCTGGTTTGTATTTTGCGTTGTTTACTGGTTACTTTAATATCTCGTTGGCCTCGTTGTCGTTACACGGTAGCTACTCATGAGATCCCGTGATCGAATCTCGGGTTGGACCGTAATCAGTTATTGCGTTTTTCTACCAAGACATCCTCAGTAGCAGACCATAGTCAGAAAAAGCACATAATTCGTTCGTTGATTCTGCGCCTGATCTCTCTCTGGTCGTGTCGGTTTACCGTCCCATCGGAATATGAGAATGAGGGAATAGAGAGTGCACCTGTGCTTGTGTATGCTCTTGAGCACTTTAGTCCTGGCTTGCGTAGATGGTTAGAGTCCGTTGAGACTGGCAGCCGCGACCGAAATTCGGTCTGGAGGACAACATTGTTATTTTACTTCCGAACTTCTATAAGTAAATTTGTACCATCCTGACTCAACGTTTTTATTCTTCTCTAAGAGTTTATGTCACTTATCTAACAAATCGTGAGTTCTTGATAGAAGTAATGCCTGGTCGTTTTAAAACAGTCAGTTTCAGATTTCTGTGTCTATCGTTGGCCAGGGGCCTCTCTCATGGGGTTGAATTGCCTCACCTAATTACCGTTTTGTCAATTCGTTACGTTTCGCACCTTTGACGTAGCTTCTCGTCTTCAGTATTTTATATATAATATAATAAATACGAGTTAGTCATACTGTCGTCTACCAGATGCCACAAGGTCGTCGGTCGAAAGGGCGATGGATTATTTAACGTCGCTCCCACCATACAGAAGATATCCATTTCGTTTATAATATCGTTGTCCGGGATTTTTGGCATGCCTTGGGATTCAGGGTAATAAGTAACATAGTATTTTCTTTTTAATTTATATTTTAAAAATAGTTTTTATTAAAAGCTTTTTCTTATTTTAACCACTGATAAAGAAAAAACTTTTACACTGGGGAATATTAGCAAGGAACGCAACTAGCCTTGTTTAAACGTAAAATTTTACTAATATAATAATACAAGGTCGGTGCAGGTACTTACAAACTCATTTAAGAAACAACTAAGAAACAACCACCTTATTCCAAGTTATTATTTTGTTTCATCATTCAACCATGCAATCACACACATACATACATACATTCTTCATCAGATTACAGTTTTCGTTTAAAAAAAATGGTAACTTTGAGTAGAGAACATTTGTATATTTTTTTGGGACTGTTCTAAAAGCGTATATGTATGAATAAATTACTGATTCAGTGGAAGTGTGGAGTCGAGTAAATGGCTACTAGCTTGTGTTCCTTCCTAATGTTTACACAATATATATGACTTTTAGATGTGAAACGTCTATTGGCGGTGAAACCGACTCGAGCCGCGACGGAAAGCGGCGTAGCGCTCTGCGCAAAATCAGAAGCAGACATTTCATTTTGAACTACACACATACAAGCTACGATTTTTATTTACTCTACGTCATATTTCTTTATTGGTTTTTAAATTCTACCATCGAATATGATGTTTCGCATACGCCGCGCGTGCCGTGACGATCAGCTTTTGTTGTATTTGCATGAGGTTACAATTGGACAGAGCTGATAGTCACCCCGAGTTAAACTCACGTCTCAGCTGATCGATTCATGTGGGTAATTTTGATTAACGTTTGGTTGAGGTGTAGAAATCCGCCAGTTCGATTTCCGCTCATACAGGTATTTTTGTATGACCTACAAATAATTTTTCCGTGTATATGGACGTTTGTGATCCCTTAGTAGTAGCGTAATTCTTTACACTGCGTTATAAAAAGGGGAAAAGACGACGATAACGTCGAGGTTAAGAAAAGGCAAGGCGTAAGGAAACTGAAAAAAAAAGCAGCATATATACATAACACTAATAGTTCCTGATGCAGGCGGCTGCAAGACGTGTTGGTTTCTTTTTATTTGGGTGATAAATAGAATATGAGTGAGTGGGTGTGTGCTCGACACAGTCCTCCCGATGGTAAGTGGATGCTGTGGCCCATGGTCATCTGGATCTATCTTATTACGAATCAAAATGCAAATGCGTTGACACCCTTAATGACGAAGATGGAATGGCTCATTTCCAGTAATACCTAAGGGTCTTCGGTACCCTATACTCATCACACGAAATTGCGGTATTAAGCTGATGTTTCTCGCTGGTATTCTGTGAGAGGATAGTCCTTCCGCGGTCGTGATATAACTGTAATATAGCTGCAGCGTGGCACCAACACGCGTATACTTCAAAGGCTTCCTACATCATCGTACAATCTCGATACATTCCCGAACTATTTCATACTTTACTACACTTTCATTTCAGCCAAACAAACGCCACAATCTCGGGCCCCATTGTCGCACGTTTCCCACAGTGTAACTTGTTAAGACGTAACAATAACGTGTAAGTTTACGTAATCGTTGCATAGCGATGCAACGTTGGTTCTTGCGACGTGTTCCACATACGAATGACGTTCGTATGTACTGGTGATTAGAGTAAACTAGATAGTAAATTAGATAAACGCTTGGGATGGAAAACAGCCATACATATTGAGATTGGTATATTCTTGTTAACTAATACATTGACGTTTTGATTTTGAGTTTATATTTTCAAGGGTATATTTGTGAATAGTTATATATATTTTTATTATATTATATATAGTTATAGGATAAATAACTATATAGTTATATATAGTTATAGGATAAATTTGACGGATCACCATAATCTGACGGTACCAAACGTTACGCCATATATAATATGAAAGAGATGACAGTGATATTATATCATTGTCATCTCGTTCATAATATATTATTTAGACACAAAAATAGTCTTAATATTCATAGGTCTAAGCTTAGGCCTTAAGTAGTAAATAATTAAAATTAAGCCGCAGCATTAGCTTTACTTAATGAATTGGGATAACATCTAAAATGTTCGTTATATGGCATAACGGTACCATGACTGTCGGTACCATCAGATTATGGTGATCCTTCAAATTTATCTTCGCGGATGTCGCTTGACTGCTCGGGAATCATCGTTCTCGGCTTATCTCGCTTCCTGTCGCGGAACAACTTATCGTATTCCAAATCACTTACAGGGTAGGCGGTAACTATTGAAGTACCTTTCCCGGTATAGTCCAGAACTATTCTTAGACCTGACAGAATAAAATCATTTCCGCATAATAGTCCTGTCACGAGTATTTTTATTACTAAATAGGTTGGTATGAACTTCTGTTCACGATTATAAACCGCTACTATTTTGTAAAACAAAATTTTTTTAAACGGCCAATGTCAAACTCGTAATAGTCTGTGATCGAACAGTCACACAGAGTAGATGGTCGCCAAAGAATTTTAAAGCGTTGCAAAGGAAGTAGGTAATTACTGACGGATTGGTTGAAACTATCAGAATTGGTATTTAAGAATTCGGTGCTAAGACGTAGTGTGTAAAAGGCTTAAAAACCCAGTGAAGCTATTATGCGGATAACATTCTATTATTTTAGTTGGCCTTTATTTTTAATAAAAGTTAATTTTTTTTGTGTGGTACAAATTTTTTAGGGTGATCCTTTAAGCTCGAATGTTTTCTAAACTATTCCAACATAAGAGGTAAAATTATTCTGCAATATGTAACCGCCTATATGAAGTATAATAAAAAAAAAACAATCATTACAATTGACCCACAGTTAACGAAGATGTCGAGTACCGTTCATACAAAAAATATTATACATTCCTATTGAGATCCTCTTCCCTTTAGGCTTAAAATTTCGTCTGCTCTTCCACTTACTAAACCTCAGAATCTAATAATAATCTGTATATAGAATATGCTTTTTTATAGAGGAGGGGGGGGGGGCAAAGGGTACAGTGCGGTTTTTATGTGAAAATTTCTTTGGAATAGTAAAAACCACTCTAAAAGAGCCAAACGTATACATCTCACGTATTACCGCAACAGCAACATCTCAAGCAAGTAATAATTCTGGCGATACACAATTATGACAGTTCTTTAATGATTTTTTAGATTATTTTAAAAAAGGTTTAAATATGTGTGTTTTATATAAGTTAGTAATAGATCTTAGTAATAGACGAGGAGATTAAGGCACGGATAGTTGCTGGGCACAAATGCTATTACGCGTGTGCTAAACTCCTGGGTTCTAAGCTATTTAGTGTGAAATCGAAACCATCTACTACACCATCATCAGGCCTGTTGTGACTTACGCCTGTGAAACCTGGACTTTAACTCAAAGAGACCAACTGAAGCTTGCCGTGTTCGAAAGGAAAGTGCTGAGAAAAATCTATGGCCCCATAAAAGAGCGTGACGATATCTATCGTCAACGCATGAACCATGAACTGGACGCACTTATCGGGCACGACAACATCGTCAGGTTCCGTAAGTCGCAGCGACTGAGGTGGGCGGGTCACCTTGAAAGAATGCCGGACACAAGAGCCGTAAAAAATAATGACAAAGTGGACGCCGCAACAAAAGAGAACGAGAGTCTAGCCTAAAAAGCATTGGTGTGACAGTGTGGAAGAAGATTTCAGGAAGATGGGAAAGTTTACCAGCTGGAAGAAGGTAGCCAGGCAGCGTGACAACTGGAGGAAGATTGTGGAGGAGGCCAAGACCCACAAAGGGTTGTAGCGCCAACGGAAGTAAGAAGTAAGTTTTATATAAGTAAATTTGTACAGATTTATTGCGTGGTAGAGCCATGCTGCGAGTTGTATTGGTAGTATAGTTGTAGTACGAATGGGTAGGCTCGAACGGGTAAGGACCACGCTCTTACACAATACCAGCGTAAAATAGCAGCTTAACGCTGCTGCGTTTTGTATGGTGAGTATAGAGAACCGGAGACCCTTTTTACTGCAAACGAGGCATTCCATCTTAGTCCTCAGGGGTGACAACGCGTCTGCATTTTCATCTATAGGATTGAGCCTACGGGAGAATAAGATAGAATACAGTATGCAGTGTTTATTAAAAATTTGTTTAAAGTTTTATTATACATAAATCCTACAATTATTCTACTCCTGATACTCCTTTCGTGTCATTCTCTCGAAATTAAGTTTTCTGGAGGTTTCACTTGTGTGAACTGCACACGTCTTTTATTTAATTATATTTGCCTCACGCCTCCGCTATAACTACGACTTCCAATTTCCATTATCCAGTAGCCATGTTCGCCATAAATCACGAGTGAATCGGGGCCAATAATAATTTTCTTATCAACGATATTTCTGACACTGCTAAAGTAGCGTCTATTGTTTGAGACGAAAGTTTCACTTTCTATTGCCGGTTCCTGTGATCTATTAGCGCTTAGAAACTATACTACGATTGTCCGATGGGTGAAAGTTTAGGTGTCTTCAGGACCTAATAATGAGTACATTTCGGAAGGGGACAGTTTACGATGGTAAATATGTTACTGTTACCGTAACAGTCTGTCAAAGTCCGCCGCCGAACACAGGCTTCCCCATAGATTACCTCATAGGGGGGGGGGAGGATATTTGCCATAGTTGTCACGTTGGCAACCGCAGTTTTTTATTTGTAGCCGTTATTAGCTGCTGTCAATCGCAGGAAAACGCATCTCCTGATTTGGCTCCCTTTGTCACCTCTTACGACACGCACGGGATGATATGGCGTAGTGGATGTTCTTAAAGATGCTAAAAATTAATTAGCTAAAATCCGTATAACAAGAACGAAAGTTTAATAGAAAGAACGAATGTAACATTCAGTATATGTACTATGATCGCATGCCTACTTGCTAGCTTGGCCAGACGGCCATTTTCCAGATATCAGGTAATCAATGTACGTAAAAACATTACCTCAGGTTAATCCTCCCGGTTATATGTATAATATGTTAGATAATTATCGCCTCTGTGTATATGTCTCACTCACGCTCATGCGCGAATTGAATGCTCTCGCGCTCATACCCACAGAAGCATTGAATCTAGGGGATAATTGACACCTTAGATCAGTCGGAATGTTACTTACGCACGAATTTTTTTTACCAAGTGCTCTAGTTCTAGTTGTAGTCGTCTCGCACAAGTAAGGCAAGCTGGCAAGAAACGTCCGAACCTTGTCAATGTATAAAATACCTTACACCCTGAGGTTTAAGGTATTTTATACATTGACAAAAGAATGACCGTGTACGCTTCATAGAATATAATCGTACTATTACTTACAGATTATGAGCGATAAACGAGCACACAGTCCACCTGACGGTAAGTGGATGCTGTGGCCCATAGACATCTGCATCTATTCCCGATTATCAATCAAAATGCAGATGCGTTGTCATTTTCGAGGGCTAACATGAAATACCTCATTAACAGTTAAAAGAGTCTTCAATTTCTCCACAAATGTCTAAACACATCAGCTGAATAAGTTGATATTTTATAAGAGTTTGTTCCTTCTCCGGTCGAGCCGACCCATTCGTACATTAACTATAAAATAGTTGCAGCGTGGCTCCATCACGTCATAAAAACCTATTGAAAAATTGATTCAGCCAGATGTTTAGCTGGCCACTACGATTTCAGGCATGAAGCAATATCCTAATTCTAAGTGGTAATGTCAGTTTAAAAATGTGAATGTCATCTGCTACATCAATAATGGATTGTTAAGAGAGTCGACCTTTCAAGGTATAATTTATTTCGTAAATGGGATGAATTTTTCTTACCTAAGCACTGGACCTATGACGAAATTGAAATATATGATGCCATGTATCGAATTTCGACTCGATATTAATATTTCGATAGCCGTCTTTGTTTTCTGGCGCCCGCGTCAACGTGACACCCACAGGCTTTATATCATTCAAGATATATCGATTTTATTCTCGGAATACACGCTTTATAATTCCCACTCATAACCTTCCTTACACAACTACCAATTATCGATGCTCTTTATTGCATTTCCGCTTCAACCTTAATCGATTTACAGACGAGAATTGCGTGAACGATTGCCGAATTCGGGTAATGATAATCTGCTGAACTTAACTGTTTTAAAGGCCGCATCGGATCGGGGATCGATGTCAGAATTTTAATTTTTTATCTCACAAGCTTGGCTTCTTTGGACACGGGCCAGCAAAAGGGCTTAAATATTTTACATTCGTAACCGCCTTTTAAAAGACCAATTCCGAACAAAGGCCTCCCCCCATAGATTGTTTCATAGGGGATATTTGCTATAGTTGCCACGCGTGTAGGGCTTGGAGTATTCGTTTAATTTTACTATTCGAATAGTTCCCGACATACTATTCAAATTATTCGAATATTACGAATTTTTCGAATGCTTTCTACTTAAGGAACAGCATGTCTTTTAACTTATATATAGCACGTAATTCCTGGATGTTTTATAGCACACTGACACTTAATTAGAGATTCAAAAGAAAAATAAGACGAATAACATTCTTTTAAATACTTATTGGCATAAATCACTAACTATCAGACTTACGCGATAGACTTTAATAACAAAAATAATAACATATGTGCTTTTCTTTGAAAAAGAGTTTAATCAACTACCGCAAATTTTTCTTCTATGACATAAATGAAATAAATTCTTGCATTATTGTTCATGCAGATAAAGTTAACATTTTAAAATTACAAAAAAATAATCGATTTCTATTAGCAAACCGAACAATTTGTCTCTATAAAATGAAGAAATAAAAAACTGACTTCAGTATACCTATATACTTTGAGAAGTAAGCAATATTTAACAATTGAAAAGTAAAGTTTATCAAAAAGTTATTAATCAATACTTCTTGCTTTGATAATATGACCTAAGAAATGAAAGTCAGTCTAGACTGTCATCACTCATCATTTAAGGCGCTACGAAGGTAGCTGCATATCATTCTACATAACGAAAACACTCTTTCGGATCCTACACTTGTTGGAGGAATCGTTACCAAAAAATTATATGCCCTCATTAAGGTGAAAGCGCCAGGGTAGCCCGCGATATTCAAATTTTCTTACATTTTTTGCTATTTGCAGGTTGGTGTTAAATAGGTTCCCACTCCGCAGTTATCACATTCTTTAGCTCTCTGGTGGTCTGCGGAGCTGGCTGCACTGATCTCACTTGTCGCTTCAGAACGTCCAACGTACATGCTGCGACGCGACTTCAAGCTAGGTCAATCCAAACAGCAAATTCCGACTTCTCGACCGTAATAAATATGTGTTCACAGAATTATTATCATTAAACTCACCAGACAAAGGAGATGGTTGTAGAGGGTTGTATCTCTAGGTTCATATATTTCCTTTGAATGAGTTTTTCTGAAAATAGTCTTACAATGGAATTATACGAACTTAGATGGTAGTATTGATGATTATTATTCAGTAAATTCATACTCGTTACGGTCGCGAATCGATTTTATTTCGACCTACAGCATGACACTGACCTGCAAATTGCAAAAAACGTAAGAAAATTTGAATTTCGCGAGCTACCCTGGCGCTATCACCTTAAATGAACATTTTTCAAAAGCTATTCTAAAAAGCGGAATTTAAAAAATATCTTTCTTTTTTAAATTTCGGCCATGTTTTGAAATATCTTTATTATTAAATTGTATATATTTATCTTTATATTATTTGTAGTATTCGAAAAATTAGAAATATTCGAATAAAACGAATATTCGAATACTGAGTCCTACACGCGTGTTAAGCTGCTTGGCAACCTCAATTTGTTTTTCACCAGCCAAAAAAACAGCCAGCACTAATGCAACTGTTAGTTGTTAGTTGAGAATTATACTTGCAATAGTTGTTTATTTTTTTAACTTATTACAACCCTTTTTGGATGCGAGGCGTACCATCTTAATCCTGCGATGACAACGCATTTGCTAAATCGAGGGCAAACGTATTGTTATCGTTGCCTATGGGCTACAGCATCCACTTACCATCGGGTGGACTGTGTGATCATTTGTCAACGTTATTCTGGTGTTTAACCACAATTCCAGCTGGTGTTAAGTGATGAACTAGAAGGTAAATCGCACTGTCTTTGCGTAACTTTTAACTTAATTTAAGTTTTCACGCTTCGGTGATTTGATGATAAGATTCATCGTTATTGTCATTGTGTGTGTTTTGAAGACAAGAGTGAATAAGCTCTTGTTACGCTAAGATACGTTTCACCACCTAGGGTTGCATCACCACCTGCCGCCATTGTTAACGAGTGTTTTCTCATTCTCCAAATCCTCCGATTTTGTAGAAGTTTTTTGTATGTGTTTGAGTGGGTCCCTGGATGGTTTAGATTCACAATTGCGCCCGGTAGAAGGCGCTGTTGTAGAGATCCGGAAATCACCAGCGCGAAGCCGAAACGGGTTGCGAGTAGTAAATAAAAAAATCCACTAACCATCTGCTAAACTATGTGCTTGTTAAAAAAAGTGATGGTGTACTAGGCTGTGAAGCATTTTAATGCACGTCAGACAACTTCGAATGTCCCCCGCAAACTAAAAGCAAGATTTAATAATACTCCACTTTGCTAAACAAGACCCGTTAAAAGGCTCAAATGAAATAAAATATAAAGTTTTTGATAGGAAAAGCCAAGAGCAATCTTTGCACGTACAGTTCGGCAACGGCTAGTGGAGGCACAGTTTGGTCCAGTAACGAGGTGGGTTTGTCACTGGACTTCAACAGTATGTGTACTTGTCGAATTTTAATTTTCGGGTTCGCATAAAGCATGACTTATCTATATTTAAACCTTTCTATACCTGAATTATATGTTTGTTTTGCTGTTGTATTTAATAACTACATCACGCCAAATTATATAAGTGGTATTACAAATTGATATAAACCTATAATAGGTTAGTATTACGTCTTAAATGGTAATTAGATTATTAGTATTATATTTGTAATATGTAGAGCCGGTCGACCTTTACTGTAATGTTTTAATAGCTACTACACTTAACTATTACTTTACCCAACTAGTGATTTAAAGGTTATTATTATAGAACAATGTAATTGTGGAGCAGCGGTAGCATAGGAGTTAAGTGCTCGCTATTATTTTACATTACGCGAACAACCTAAGTTCGATTTCTACCGATAATTTTTAGTTAACGTACTAAGTGCTCGGCGGTGAAGGAAAATATCGTGAGGAAATTTGCATGTCAGAGAAATTAAAAATTTTTAATTAATTATGTTTGCCAGCACTCACATTGGCGGTAGACACCACTACGTATATATACTGTAAATTGACTTACTATTTTCAGGCACAGGAATATATTGATCCGTGGAACGTTTAAGTGATGACTGATGAGGGACCATTTGATCCATTTTTGTCTTTCCATGGACCACCAACGTTTACACATATTTTAAACGAGAGTAACATTTATTTTTATGTAGTAGTAATTATATATTAAATGTATTCTTCACAAGTTTGTGGTGTTATACCGCCTCTGCGCCTCTTATTTTAATATAAAAAGTGAAGTAAAGTTACAGCCTATATACGTCCCACTGCTGGGCACAGGCCTTCGCTCATTTCTAAAAGGGTTTACGGCAAGGAATTGCCCGTCGCGCTGCCCCAATGCGTGTTGGCGAACTTCACATAACTTCGAAATATTTTTTTTCCTTATTATTATGACATGCAGGTTTCCTCACGATGTATTCCTTCACCGGCGAGCTCGTGGTAAATCAACACTTAAAATTGCATTCAACAATTTTATTGGTACCGGCGGGGATCGAACCCGGTTTGCTCGCGTGCTGTGAAATTTACAGCGAGCGCTAACCATCTGAGCTACCGCGGCTATTTTAATATAGCAATACCTTATATTATGAACTGCGGTGGAACTTCAGACCATCGGCTCCAAAAATATTGTTCACTTTTTTCTATTGTTAATATTTACGGTTGATTGTAAATCTTGTTTGGTCCTTTTTAAATATATTATATTAAATCCCTGGGTAAATATACAGCTATTGAACTCTATGAGTATTACTCAAATAAATAATAACTTGCATTTTTTTTATATTTCATAAATTCACATATACCACATTTATATTTTGGTTAATTTATATTTTATCTTAAAAATGCAGCCGGATTTTTATATTATATATAATAAAACGCAGACGTTGTGAGCTTGATTGCTGCGCGATCCGCACTCTCTGATTTTCAGTTTGAATGGAAGTAATACACGATGTCTTAGTCAATTGTGAAGCGATCTAATTTATTAATTTTTATATATTACTGTTATTATAGCAATGTCTCAACGTAAACGGATTTTTAATAACTTTATCGTTGTTTAAAAAGCGTTAAAACTAAATGGGGAATAAAACGCTTTTGTCGTTTCTTGAAACGATCCAATAACGTAATAAAAAGGACACTAAATAAATTATAAAGACGTTTATACTGCTAGGTAATAAAGATATAAATATTTTATAGGCAACTAGGTGGTACCCAGCGCGTTGCTGACGCACTAGAAATAATTGTGGAAATATCGTTATAAATTTGAAATATTTGTTGTTTTGTTGTTTAATTTGGAAATTGAAATAAGAAAAAATATTTTGAAGACATAAACTTCGCCAACATCCCTTGGGGCATCGCGGCGGACGTTTCCTTGCGTTAAAACCCTCAGAGGGAGGCCTGTGCCCAGCTGTGGGACGTATATATGTTGTTACTTTACTTTTTATATATTCATTGAAATTGAATTATATATAACTTTCAAATAAATTATAATTATAGACCGGAGAAGTCCCACGCTTTTACAGAATCCTACCGCGTAGTAGCAGCGTAATGCTGCTATGTTTTGTATGGTTGGTGTGTGTATAGGAGGCCCTTTTGCAGGAAACGAGGCATTCCATCTGCGTTTTGATTTTTAATCGATGATAATGTAGTTGTCTATGGGCCACAGCATCCACTTACCATCAGGTGCACTGTTTGCTCGTTTGTCATCATTATTCTATAAGAATAAGTTCTTATCTCATTATTTTATTTTCGTTTTCGCCATGTTTGCGGGGGAACTATCGATCCGCTATACTTGGATATGTCACCGATCTGGATATTTTACGTCTTGAATATTACGATATGGTTATATTGATCTTTCTGTAATTACCCGCCGTCCACTCTTACGACTCCTGCTATAAATTTACTCCACCTAATGTCACGTGGCGATGCTTCTGCTTGTTTTACCGACTTTTAAAAAGGAGGAGGTACTGAACTCGACTGTATTTTTATAATGATTTTCTTATATTTACGCGAATACTACTCATCGAATCAAACTAATTTTACGGATTTAATTTAATTTACTTTTAATTTTTTAAAGTTGAAGTTAGTCTAAGTTAACTTAGACCATCGGGACGCCAAACACCTTAGTCATCCCCCACGTGCCCATGGGCGCTGGAAAGTGCCCAGGATAAAAGTTAAAATTAAACGCGATAAAATCTGTAAAATTAGTTTTAGTCCATCGACTGTATTTTTTAAATTCCTTTTTCAAAGCTGGTGCTTCTTATGTGGCCGCATATAAATTTGATCAAGATCTGACCTGTAATTTTTGAATTATCCTTCATAATGCGTATTTAATTGACTTCGACTACATTGATGATGTTCTCATTTTATTTATATTGAAGTCGGTTGTACAAAGATTTTAATTTTACCACCTCTTAATATATAGGTAATATTGGTGACGATTTTCTAATTACTAATAAACTTATATCCTAATAATCTCATTAACCACTCCAAGTAAGCTTAATATGTGTATGTTAGGAGTGGTTCACAACTGAAGTCGAATGCGACATTCGACTTAAGTTTGCACTGTGTGTCCTAAACATTAGGCAACTGTCATTTAAAATCTATAAAAATTTGCAAAAAAAAGTTTACCTATTAATCCAAAAAATAATTAGTATACCTTCGAGGGCAAACCCGCCGATCTAGACAGCCTAATGCCTGACAAAGGACAAGTAAATGAAAAACTTGCTAATTTATTTTAAGCAAGTCATTCGTCACGATGAATAGTGGCAGGTTGTCGATTATGTTCAATGCCGGCACTTTATAAAGGCCATGGTACACACTGGGCCAACGTGTAGAGCTTTGTAACGTGTAGTGTTGTTTCCGAGCTAACGATGATGGCGTGGCCAAGCAATGAGACTACAATTTATAGAAATTTACCGGAATTAACCATTTATATGGAACCCAAGCCGTGGTAGCTCAGATAGTTAACGCTCGCTGTAAATATAACAGAACGCGAGTAACCCGGGTTCGATTCCCGCCGGCACCTTTGAAATTGTTAATTGCAATTTTAAGTGCAGATTTACCATGATTTACCATGCTCGGCGATGAAGGAAAACATCGTGAGGAAACCTGCAGGTCTGAGGAATAAGAAAAAAAAAATATTCAAAGACATGTGAAGTTCTCCAACACGCATTGGGGCAGCGTGGCGGACACTTCCTTGCCCTAATACCCTCTCAGAATTGAGGGGAAGCCTGTGCCCATCAGTGGGACGTATATAGGCTGTAACTTTAACTTTATGGAACCCAAAGCATGTACAGCATAAAAATAAAAACAAAGTAAGTTACTAAGCTAAATGCCGTGACTGCAACAGATTCCACGACCATCTTTACTAAAGAACCAATGCCAAATGATCAGTAAACCAATGTGATACATTTAGATTCATTATTTTGACCCAATATATTGCCCCAATGCCTTGGCTCAATGTGTACAGCGGCCTTAAAAGAGCTACTTCAAAAGCCATTAATTTATAGATTTGTATTTACCACTCAGGTCGTTAGCTCTAATTCTAGCCGATACGGCTAGAATTTACATTTACATTTAGGTACATACTTACGTAAAGGATGTTCGGTTCTGATGTATTGTCTCTGGAACTCCTATCTTATTATGTATTACTTACAAGTGTTTCAAATTCTCGCCAGTAAGCAAAGTATTATATTACAGCTATACCTCAAAACCTGAAAACGAGACTGTACAACCAGTGCATGTTGCCAATGATGACCTATGGAACTGAGACGTGGCCCTTCACTGCTGGCCGTATGAGGACGCTGGAGATTGCTCAGCGAGCTATGGAGAGGGCTATGCCTGGGGTTTCTCTGCGTGATAAACTTAGAAATGAGGATATCCGCAGTAGAACCAGAGTGACCGACATAGCCTAAAGAATTAGTAAGCTGAAGTGGCAATGGGCCGGGCATACAGCTAAGAACCGACAACCGTTGGCGAAAAAGTTTCTTGAGTGGCGGCCTCGTAACTGTAGGTGAAGTGCAGGGCGACCCCCCACTAGATGGAGTGACGACCTGGTAAGACATGCAGGAAGTCGATGTATGCAAGTGGCTCAGGATCGTGCTTTGTGGCATTACTTGGAGGAGGCAAAGTATTCATGGACACCTGTAGGCAACTTCAAATCAGGAAGGCTGCTGATGCGTTATCACCTCTGAGGACTAATATGGAATGTCTCACCGTCTATAATTATACACCTTCCCTTTTTATTCTTCAAAACGGAACGCAGCAATGCAGCAATTGCTATTTGGCATTGAAATTTTACGTGGTAGAGCTATGCTGCAGCTATATTATAAATATAGTTGTAGCACGAATGGGTCGGCTCGACCGGGGAAGGACCACACTCTCACAGAAAACCAGCGTAAAATAGTAGCTTAATGCTGCTGTGTTTCGTATGGTAAGTGTAGAGAATCGAGACCCTTTTTACTGGAAACGAGGCATTCCATCTTTGTACTCACGGATGACAACGCATCTGCATTTTGATTCGTAATTGAGGATACATTTAGGTGTCTATGGGCCACAGCAACCACTTACCATCATGTGGACCGTGTGCTCGTTTGTCATCCTGTTATAAAAAAAATAGGTGTCTATGGGCCACAGCAACCACTTACCATCATGTGGACCGTGTGCTCGTTTGTCATCCTGTTATAAAAAAAAAAGAAATAGGTAAGAGGGGTACCTCCCCAAAAGAACTTCTACCATCTAGAAATTTAAAAAAAACTACCCCTCGTACAATCGATGTTCGTTATACCGGTACAAACACAAATAACGCATCAAAACCAAAATTTATTTCAAACAGATCCCGATCACCCAGACGCGTTTAACCCTCGCTCGTCCA
Organism: Parnassius honrathi; assembly: GCA_018247895.1. Classification (NCBI taxonomy): domain Eukaryota; kingdom Metazoa; phylum Arthropoda; class Insecta; order Lepidoptera; family Papilionidae; genus Parnassius; species Parnassius honrathi. The sequence continues at coordinate 17,892 of DWHP01000281.1, forward strand.
GGTGCGGCTAAATATAGCCCAAACAGACGCGGCCCATCGGTAAACAAAGTTACGGTGAACTTCCTGCGTCGGCGCGCCTTTGGATTCTATTCCTAGTTCGCACACATGCACATGCCCAGTGACATGTTTCGAAATATTCGCCGTTTTGATTGATTTTTGTCGTGTACTGTGAAGATGGTAAATCTATTTGTAGACAGTAAAACTGAATATTTTCAATACTTGATAACGAAGTCTAATTTTACAACAAAAACAAAAAGTCATAAATAGCGTTATTTAGGTCACACAGTAAGTCTACATCGTATACGTTGGGTGCAGCACGAGTGGGTCGGCTCTACCGGAGCTGCACCATTTTCACAAGATAAACAGAGATGACTGACCACGCTCGCCCAAAATACCGGAGTAAAATAGCAGCTTAGCAATGTGTTTCATATGGTGAGTGTTGAGAACTGGAGTTAATTGATAGATGTGAGCTACTTCAGATGGACCGGGTGCTCGTTTTCTTCTATATTCCTGATTTCAATATGTATAAAGGCGACAATTATTTAGACAGCAGAACGAGACGGTAAAGGGTTGTATTCAGCATTTGATGTACTGTGGCCCATCCTAACCTGAGTACTAACAGTCGTAAGCAATGTTTGTAGCACCTATGGGTTGTTTTGACCGGGAAAGGATCACCCTCGCACAGAATGCCATCGTAAAATAGCAGCTTAATGCTGTTTAAATAAGTGTTTCGTGTGGTGAGTGTACAGAACCGAAGACCATTGTACTGGTAACAAGGAATCCTATCTTAGTCCTGAACACCTTTTAATCGGGGATTATTATATTATTTTATCTTTCGGTGGACTAAGTGCTCGTTTTTCACCACATATCCCATTAAAAAAAATCTCAACCTCATTTTCCACATGTGGCCAGTGTGAGGAAGAAAAAATTCGAAATTGGAATTAATATTAAATAGTTATTTTCGTTATTATTAAGGTACCACGCTTTCTTGTTCATATTTATGTTATATTGCATTTCCCTTTAAACAATAATTAGTTTCCCTGTCACAAAATATGAAGAATGTCACTGTCACAAATGTAAGTAATCATGTGTCAAAGTAAACAGGCAAACAAAGGGGATGAGTAAAGATTCATTTTGGAGTTAAAATTGGAGAAAGTTCGCAAGGACTGTTACTTTAAGTGTCATATACAAACATATAAATTGCACAAGAGCAAACATCCAAACCTGGACTCATTATTTTAGGCCATACATATAGGTTGTTCTGTTCAGGATTCGAACTACTCGCGATACGCAGTAAGCGCCGAAGTTACTTGTTTAGCCCGTGCTCAAATTTACTATATTACATACTTGATATTATAAAATATCAAGACATATTTAATTTGTATTCCTCCTCCTTTTAAAATGAAATTGAAAAGCAATAAAGTACACTACAGATGAGGTTTGACTTTAGAGTCCAAAAGCCATTAATATAGAAATAGTATACCTCTTGGTCTTGTTGATTGACGATATAAGTGAAAGTAAAAAAAATCTTGTTATATGACAAGGGTGATAAACGAGCATACAGTCCTGATGATAAGTAGATGCTGTGGTCCATAGACTTGTACAATCTACATCCATCCTCGATTAAGAATCAAAATGCTAATGCGCTGAGGACTAAGATGAAATGTCTCGTTTCCAATATAAATGTTCTACGGTTCTTTACACTCACCATACTAAACACAGCAGCTTTGAGCTGCCATTTCATTATACATATTATATTTATTTGCTAGTATTCTGTGCGTAGAATACTATAATACATTCATAATTCTATGATTCTGCGAGAGCGAGTGCTAACTCGGTCGAGCCGATCCGTCGTGTTACAACCATAATATAGCTGCAGCATGGCTCTACCGCTTCAAAACATTTGCGATCAATTTGCGATATAATTACTTGTAAATCATAGCCAAGCCTAACATCGCTACAAGTGGAGGTAAATGCGTCGAGTGAGAGGTGCGCCATACAAAGAATAATGGCAAGGTCGCCTAATGATCTGTAACTCGGATCTGCACATCGTAAGCTAGCGGTGACCACATGCACGTTTTAAGTTAGCCGGGTATTTTTTTTTCTTGGCTACTGGTTGTTCTTCGTGTGGTGATTACGTAAAGGAAATCGTTGGCCCATCGTCCCAGGTTTTCGTAAAACTTGGCTAAGTGCAATTACAGAAAAATATTGCAGCTTCCGACAAATGGAAGTGTAGCACTATGTTCGGTCAATATATATTATGATTTGAACTTTATTTTCTACTCCACATGCAAAATATAAAACATAAATATTCAAACCACTTACACCAACAAACAAAGCATAAATCACACCATCGAAGAATTAACACAGAACGTTGACCGAAATCTCCCCTCTTTCTTTCAGCGGCCAAAATTGTGCATAAATTTTAATTTCATATAAACCGTATTGTGACCAAACTAGTAAAAAGATCCTTAAACTTATAGGTAGGAAGAGTTTGTACAATATAATATGCATATTTGTTAGGGCGGGATGGAAACCGCGGTTTCTTATATCAGGAACATGCTGCTGCCCATCTCTTGTTTTGGTTTTCCTATATCGCTTCTTACGACACCCACGGTATGATATTAATGTTGCGCGCCATAACTAATGCCTGGTACATGGCGAGTTACCACTAGTGCCATCTAGTATCGAGCAGTAGAACTAGGAGAGTCATGATATTTCTAGTAAATTCCGTACTAGAACTTCCTACACCTAGTCAGTCTGGACTGGTATGTACTCGAACATTCTAGAATTCTAGATGAGGCCCTAATAAAGGCCGGTAAGAACCGCGACCGAGGCAGTATTGAATTGGCAATACAAGCGAATGCTTTGAAGCGATTCAACTGCGAACTAAAGTGATCAGTAGTACAATTGTGTTTTATTATTAGTGTGTTTTAAGTTATATTTGGTGTTCTGTAAAGTTCGTAACATTAGGTAGTGGATATTCTTACACCGCCACTACAAGGCGCTACACTGGATTATATGCATACCTGCATTCATATTCAAAGAAAAAAGACAACAAATGTGTCGCCTTTAAGGACGAAGGTTGAATGGCACAGTCTCTAATTATACGTTTTGTAATTATAAGGCCTCTACTTGGAATTTGATATTTTTAATAGTATAAGAGTGACAAACGAGCACACAGTTCACCTGGTGGTAAGTGCTCGATTAAGAACCAAAGTACAGATGCGTTGTCACTCTTAAGGACTAAGACGCGATGCCTCATTTCTAGGAAAAAGCGTCTCCGGTTCTGTACACTTACCATACGCGAAACACAACAGCATTAATGTGTCAGAGCATGGTCCTTCCCCAGTCGAGCCGACCCATTTGTATATGTTACTACCATACTACCACGTATATGTTAGCCGACATCTCCCCTTTTACTGCAGCAGCCAAAATTGTACAATAATATTAATTTCATAAAAATTTCAATGACCAAACCGATAATAAGATCGTCAAAATTATTGTTAAGATGGGTTTGTTATGATCGCCATTCTTGGCAGACGGAATCAATTGAATAACGAAATGCCTCACCACTGAAATATATCTGGTATATAAAGACAGGACTGGTGCATAAATACAAGATTTTTATACCGTTATCTTTTGGGGTGTACAAGACCTTTAAATGGGATGCGATGTCGTGTCAGCGACAGTAGCCTAATGGCAGGGCGCGGACCGCGAACTCAAAAAGGTCTTGGGTTCGAATCCGCCATTCGACTACT
>DWHP01000282.1:0-21652 GCA_018247895.1 Parnassius honrathi
CGTTTTTGTTGTCATATCGAAGCGCTGTTCACGAAAGTACATCAGTGACACCAGCTTTCGCAAACTTTGGAAGAGAAATACGGCTGCCTGCAGATCTGATCACCGGGGTGAGACTGAACCTGATGTCCCACGCAGTATAACCGATTATGCAAATGACTTGCGCAACAAAATGAATGACATTTATGAGCACATCAGACAATCGGGCCAGCAAATGTCCAAAAAGATGAAAACCTGGTATGACCGAAAAATTAACCACAAAGTGTTCGATGAAGGTTCACTAGTGTGGTTGCACAATCCAGTCCGCAGCAAAGGGAAATCTAAACTTCAAGCTAAATGGGACAGCCCGTACCAGATTGTGACCAGGATCAACGACGTAATCTACCAGATACAGAAAGGCGCAAGAGGTTCTCCTAAGATCGTCCATCGACTGGCGCGTTACTATGGGGTTGATAATGCTCGGGACGAGCACGTCTTAGGAAGGGGCAGTATTGCGCGCTATAATTAGCGCCTGGTATGTGGTGGCTGATTATTAGCGGTATCTGATATCAAGCAGCAGAAATAGGAGCGTCAAGATCTTTCTAGAACTCTCCCCTAGAGCCATCAAGTATCGAATGGAAGAACTAAGCTTTCTAGAAAGCTCCACACTCGAACTTTCTGCACCTGGTCAGTCGGGGGTCGGTATTTGCTGGAATATTCTGGATGTTTCGGTGGAATAGGCCTATATAGTCTTTGAGGGCCGCGACAGGGGCATTATTGAATTGGCGATATGACCGAAGCTTTCGGAGTGAAAAAAAGTGAAATAAAGCTACTAAAACTAAATATATAACTAATATATTAAACTAAAACAAATTATTAGTTTGATTTAAGTTTTAATTGGTGTTCAGTAATTAAAGTGTCAATTTTGGTAATTCAATTGGCAGTTTTTACTGTCACGAATCCTAAGGTCGTAACAATACAAACAATTGGTTGTAATGAAAGTGCTATGAGCTCTTCTAGGTAGCTCGTAGCACCCGTACGTCGAAGGTCTCCTAAGTGCTACGAACATGCTACAAATGATTTTTTAATTTAAAAAATATTATTAATTCTTCTAGGTACTTCTTATGAATGTACATTTACTCCTATGTATTTATTGAACGTTTGGAGCTTGATAAAGGGGAGCATGTCGGAAACAGGCAAGATTCGGAGAGTCTTTGATGAGTTCATGAAATCTTTTCCCGACTTCGAGAATGTGGATTCCGACAGTCTACCAAACCGTGTAAAATACATTTGCACCAGGATTTCGCGACTGGCTCAATGTTGTATAAGAGTGCAGCCTTATCGCGTCTGCGCAGCCTGTTGAAAATACTGATTCAATGACCTGCACCAGTAGTGGCAATAGTACGAGTAGTGCTGGGCACAGAAAAAACTGCAGATTGCAGAAATTGTTCACAATGCCGCAGGTTGGCTAGCTTATCTCAGGTAGATGACTCTACAGTAAATTCATTATTAAATAAATATAAAAACTCCACTTTTTCACAATTCAGTACCGAAAAGGTTTTGTCTTTTATTGTAGAGGCTAAGTTAACTAAACACCAGTATTTATTATTCAAAGAATTCATTCACTCTTAAAATTCCAAACATCTTGTTTTATCCATCCGAGGAACGCATAACAGCAGAATCATCGGCCGAAGTTAACTTACAATCTTTGTTAGGTCATACGACTACTCTGATACTTGAATCCCAAAAAGAAGTATTAAGTACAATCTCTCCATATTCCAGTGAAGATTTTTTTATTCATAAGTAAGTGGGGTTTTGATGGTAGCACGGGACAAAGTGAGTATAAACAAAGTTTTTCGGATTCAAGTATTCAGGATGGAAATTTGTTTGTTACTTCTATGTTCCTCTACAGTTTGTTTGTAAATAAAACACCTCAGACGCTGATCGCGTAATATGAAAAAATCCTTGCCCTTCATTCACGAGATCTTGTAGACCCTAAAGAAACTAATGAGCTTTCTGTGCAAGAAGAAGCTTACATCACAAACTAAATCAGCAACTTGCAATCAACGCCATTTTTTTTCGATAACAGAGAAATAAGAGAACAGCATTCTCTACAACTGACCATGGTTAATGCTAAAGTATGTTGTGCTCTTACTGAAACATCTTTTATGAGGTGTTACATCTGTGGTGCAACACCTAAGCAGGTGGTGGTGATGGTAAGTGGTTGCTGTGATCACTAGACATCTACATCTATCCTCAATTACGAATCAAAATGCAGATAACTATATACATTATATATCATCGATCCCAATGAAAATAAAATAATTTTTTACAACGTTTAATTAGCTTTATTCACGCTCTATCATGTTAGTACAGCTAAATGAAACGATATTCTTAGTAAAAAAATCATGAAAATACTTAAACATAAAACTAGCAGTGAAATTTCAAATACCTAACATCAGCTGCTAAGGGGTTAATACACGCGCGACGCCGAATACACGCGGCCCGCAGCCCACCGCTACCACAGCGAGGCGACTCGAGTCGGCCGAGCGACGTTAGCGCGTGTGTTAAAGCGAAGGGTAGAGTGAGCGAAGTACAGTAATACTTAATGTATTCTTTCGTACGGCTAGATAAAAGAATCCAGCGTCCGCGCGTTTACTGACCCTATAATCAGCTCGTACCATTTAATTTTCAGTGCTGCTTTTTTCAGTATTTTCACGAAATTTTTTATGAAATTATTGTTTCATTTAGCTGTACTAACATGACGGAGCGTGAATAAAGCTAATAAAACGTTGTGAAAAAATTATTTTTTTTCTTGAGATCCATTTTCTTTTGGTCTGTTTTCGTTTTTGGAAGCGTTTAAAAATACCCTGTATATACATAATATATATAAATATAATGTCGAATATCTCATACACCTTTCATATAAACTTGACATAAAAAATGCTGAAGCGTTTCGACGAAGACAAGGCTCTTGTTGCACAGTAAAAACAACTTTTTCAACGGAAAATCAGGGATCGATTGGGTTTAATAGTTGACAAACCGCGTAGTGGAGGAAGTGGGACCTCTAATGATGAAAATACGGCGCGTAAGTTTTTTAAAAACTGCAATTTTGGTACTTCTGAGATTGATTTCCTATGACCGCCCTTCCTTAGAGCACGGAACCACTGTGCGTTGGTGTGATTATGCGCAGCACTACGGAAGTGCTGAGGAAACGGATATCGTAAAACTGTCTAGGTTCATTATGTGAAAAGCTGACCGAGCATTGCGTCATAACTATACGTCTGTCGCGCCGCTTAAGGAAGTACCCGTAAAGAAAGAAGCGCCGTCGTCGAAAAGAGTTATAGTCACACGCCGCATAGAGGATAGGCCCCGCGACTTAAGAACATTCCCCGCCCAAGAAGATAGTGACAGTGATAAAAGATTTTTGTATTTTGATGGTAATCATGTGATACTTAAGTGTAAAAAGCTGACGCTGATGGATTTGGATAACCGGTGAAAGTGGGTTAAAGAAGAGGAAGTGTGTTTTAAGTGTCTGAGCAGCAAGCACAGGCTTCTGAGATTCAAATCGAAGAGATGTGACGTCGATGGCTGCACCGCCCCTCACCACGCGTTACTCCACGCCAAGAAGACCCAAACACCGGAAGCATCTGCGAGCACGAAACACAGCTAATAGTGAGACATTGTTATTGAAAGTGTGTCCTATTGTAGTGCGCCGAACGAAAGGTAGGGAGATCGAAACCTACGCGCTCCTCGACGAAGGGTCCACTATCTCGCTTATCGATGACGAATTAGCTTGTGAATTAGGCGCGGAAGGACCGATGAGGCCATTCCGATGCGAGGTGTATCGAATAGCTAACGGAAAGCTAATAGCCGCGTAGTGAAAATAGGAACATGTAGTAGGACAAAATAAACACGTACGTAGTTAGCGCTCGGACAATTAATAATTAACAATTAATAACATTAGGTTCGCAATGCGTCAGTACAACATTTACGTGGATTACCGAGTGAAATTTGTTATCATAATGCGAAACCTAAAGTGCTAATCGTATCGGACAACTGGCATTTAATAGTAACACGTAATTTACGGATAAGACGTCGTAGACGAAGGGCTACGTCGAAGAAGCCGACGGATCTGAAAAGGAGGATCCGAATAGTTGGTACCTGCTATATTTATCACTAAGGAATCCGAAACGCTCTCTAAGGAATCATATTTGACGCAGCTGCTCGCGCATCAAGTAAGTGCCTGAACAACTATTTATTAGACGGCCCCGACTTGTTATGGAATCTACCGGGTATACCGTTTCGGTTTCGCCAAAACGAGATAGCGGTGTCCGCAGATATTCGCGAAATGTATTTACGCGTTAAGATCGACCGCCGCGACCAACCCGCACAACTGTTTTTATTGCGAGGTAACAAACGTAAGAGTCCATCGCGTGCGTACATGATGACGTCGATGATTTTCACAAAGTGCTAGGTAGGGATCATATCGCGCGCGCTTACGCCGAGACACATCCGCGTGCTCTTTACGCAATCGTGAATAATAGCCATTACATGGACGATCGAAACAGCGAAGCAGGTTACCGAAGTTCACGAGAGAGCAGGCTTCACCTTGGCAGGGTGAAATTAGAATCACGCAGCCTTATTAGATGACAAACCTGACGAGCTGCTGGCACATAAGCCTAAGGAAGTGGGAGAGACCCATGATGGCCCCGGAAGGATCCTAGGGTTATGATGGATGGCCGAAAAGGACGCATAGAGATTTAACACGTTCATGAACAGGGTGCCGTACGAAGTGAAGATGCTTTATCGCCAACCGACCAAGAGGAAGGCGCTAAGCGCGGTCATGTCAGTTTTTGACCCACTCGAACTGCTGAGCTACCTCACCGTCACAGCAAAGATCCCGCTGCAGGACCTGTGGCGGTTGAAGAGGATTGAGGGCGACGGCTAGATAACCGAGGAGGTAGCGGACGAATTTCAGAGGTAACTGCAAGTCATCGAAGAAGTTTCGCAACTACGTCTTCCGCGATGTTATGCTCCTACGGGGGGAGTACTGGATAGGCAGTTTCACGTATTTAATGATGCGAGTCAACGTGCGTACGCATCCGCGGCATAATGGCATATCCGTTATCGCGACGGTACGGTTAGGGTCACGTTAGTAGCGGCCAAAGCGAAAGTCGCCCCGATTATAAATCAGAGCATATCGCGACTAGAATTACAGGCGAACCTAATAAGCGTGCGACTCGCGGAATTTATTCAGAACGAACACAGAGTGAGAGCAGATAGAGTTTTTATATTGCACAGAGTCTACAACAGCGTTCAACTGGATAAAGAACGATACAGCGCGTTACACTCCATACGTCGCGTCGTATAGGCTCGGGGAGATAGCGGAACAGACGTCACCTAATCAATGGAAATATACCATCTGCCCAGAACGTTGCAGACCAGGCGACGCGCATGAACTTTGTGGTGAAACACACTAGCGATCAGTGGTTCACCGGACCGGCATTTCTACACAAAAAAGAAAAGGAATGGCCGCAGATATCGGACGAAAGGGCAAGAAGAGATCGTGGCGATTCATCATTAATTAAAGGACGCACCACATCTGCCAAATGTAAAGAGGTTCTCCTCTTACGAAAAACTAATAATAGTCACTGCAAGGTTGATCCAGTTTGTCGAGATCTTACGAGGGCGGGCTCGAGATTTGACCCTACAACACGTCGAAAAGCAGAGCGCCTGTGGAGTGTGGATAGCACGAAATCAGCAGGAAAGCTTCGCTGAAGACATCACCCGGCTCTATCAAAACAAAGACCTATGCAAAGGTAGCGCTCTAAGGAAGCTCGACCCGATTATGGAAGATGGGATTTATGCAGCCGATGAAGACGACCAGATGAAGCGACTAATCATATTGGACGGACGACACCAGTTCGTGAAACTACTAGTGGAGAAGGCACATCAGGACGCCAGCCATGCCTATCGAGAAAGGGTGGTCAACGATCTATGTATGAGATCCCACATCATCCAACTGCGACCGACGGTTAAAGAAGTTGAAAGAAGGTGTATGCGCTGTAGGGTTAGAAGTAACCAAAGAAGAGACCTTTGCATGTCTGTTAACAGAAGCAGAGAACACCGTAAACTCCAGACCTCTAACTCACGTGCCAGTCGGAGTCAACGATCAACAGGCCCTAACCCCAAACCACTTCCTCATCTTGGGACCTTCCAACTTTCCGGTCATCGCGACGCGCTCATCGGCGGATCGACGAACATGGAGGGCTGCACAAGAACTGGCAGATGTGTATTGGCAACAAACAATAAGAAGAAAGAAGAAATCCCTCTCAGTGCTCCTGGATTAGGATAGATTAGTTTATAACTGCCGCAATTGAAAATAGTGAATAAATAGATAGTTCAGCTTTACCTTTCTTTGATTGAACGTCTCTAGCTTGTTAGTCTCACATAATAAGAGTAAAATAATAATACAGTCCATTAGTCTCAAATAGTTATCGAAGTAAATTCAACACACATATAATCCATTTGCTCTCTCCCTATCTTTTCATATTAAGATCCACTTTACCTGTTTATTTACAAATATATTTGGCACCAGGACAATATGTGTACTAATAAAATGGAACTGTGTAAAAAAAATTCAACAATATTGGATACAAAAATTTAAGCAAACCTTCAATTCACCAAAACAAACAGATGATAGTTTTCAGCATAAGTTATGAGTAAGACATGAAGTTATGAGATTTAAAATAATTATTAAGGTTTATATAACATAAGTTACACTTACCATCCATATGATCCAAGCCAATTCCGCTATCTGGAGTTCCACCTTCGATCTCACTTAAGGAAGGCTCCTTGATGTTAATAGATTGTTCGTGCTATGAAAATACAGAACCAATATAAATTAACTATTTTTAAATATGTTTATATGCGTGATTAATCATGTAATGTTATACACTTTCAATTAGTTAAAACACATACAGAATATTGCACTATAACTTTACACTCGCAGACATATTTAGAACGCAAAAAAGGGACAATTTTTATACAGAATTTATTTCTAATGATTGGCGCTCTTAGCCAAGTATAAATTATACACTACTCCTTGTTATCCCGAGCGAGTGTCGTAAGAGGCGCCAAAGAAAAAGTGAACAAGGGGATGGGTAGCAGCATGTTCCTAATAAAAAAAACAAATTACGATTATAAGGTATTACATTCCATTCTTCCACCATTACTGTTTTTAGGTCTCGAATGTTATCTGGTGCTGGGTTTCTTTGATTAACTTGTCTTCTTAGTTACCGTCAATATACTCTATCGGGTTTAGCGGTTTAGTTCTTCGTGTCGCAGTCAAGAACACGTTTTCCATTATGTGTGGCTCCGTACATGCCTGCTACGTATGCCTCCTCAAACATTTAGACATATTTTACGTTATTAGTTAGATACGAAAGCTATAAATAATATGACTGCCATTGCACGTTTTTTTAACCTGAATTATTTTTAATGGAAATATTACAAATATATCAATTTTGACAAAGTAAAATGTAAGGAATTACGAGTGAGAAATCATTTTAAAATAATATAATAGTATTTAAAGCAGTTTCCATAATGGTATAGTTCATTACTGTGTCTAATGTAAATAGATAATTATTGCTATTAATGTTCAAAATAAGTAAATTTTGATCGAACAACAAAGTTTTCAATATTTACATTAAATGTACTCTGACTAATGAGGTTTAATAAAACTGCTTTCCACATTAATATACACTTACTTTCATATTTGAATTGTTTGTCACCCACTCTGATGCAGGGCCTACGCCTACAAATGAAAGTTCTGTCGAGCAGTTCCTTATTTTATTTGAAATTGGTGTTTGAACCTGCTTTTATAAAATGAGTGTTTTCTAGTTGCCAGCTACGGAGATTGTGCAAATTCAAGTCACAATTTCTTTTGAATGTATATTCATCACTCCACAAAATTTTATAAAAAAATCTATGTGGTTTTATTTTATTAATTGGGGCTGCCTTAAGGAAGAATTTACAGAAAGCCGATTTAATTTCTTGCAAGACTTACGTAGCCGTGTTCGAGCAGTCGCATCAAAATAAGCAATCAACACTATACGCAACTGCTCAGGAGAGCATTTATTCATAGCTAAACTGTAAAGAAACAAAAACAACGGCAATAGTTCTAAACAAAAATAAAACCAAAGTTATAAACATTGCAGCTCTTTTCCTTGCTAACTAGCAACATTGTATAGTAATATTTGAATTTTTGTTCAATTTATATATAAATTATAAATAAAACAAAATTACTTGAAAAAGGGAATTAGATCACATTAACATTGTTTTCCGGATCTGCTATAGAATCTCTTCACACTCAAAAGTATAATTAAAAAAAATAATGTTTGGATGAAATACGGAGTGTCATGACTTATGACAAATGTGGCGTTAACAATTTAAAAAAGTGTAGAATATCGCCGTCAAGATCAATCAATTGTTTACACCGATTAGAGTTATGCCCTTTCGACACACTTGCAAACAGCAGGGCACAAAAATCACATTAACACTATTAACACTGGCGGCACTCGCTTTATATATACGTAGGTCACTCAGTAAGTTTTGAGATTTAAAAAAGTATTCTAAATACTATTAATATTTATTTTACATCTTTCAAAAATATTCTCCATTATGCACCATACAAAGTTCCTTTCGCCCAAACTAACTCTGAAAACACTTTTACCAGTCGTGATCTGACAGGTCGGAAATCACTTTTTCGGCGCTTGAAAAAACCTTGCCTTTTATTTTTTATTTGACCCCCCTAATGCTGATTGTACCCATTGTATACTCAATTGTTCGGTTAAACCAAATTTAAGATCATAATAGATCATAGCGTGCAAATGTTCACGGTTAAGATCCATCGTTTTAAATGAAAAGCGCAGGAAGCGTTGCAGGAAAATTAATAGAACTTTGTCTTTTTTTAATATTGAGCAATTGTCTTATGTAGTCATACTTAAAATAAATTTGCTTCTTAGAAACAAATAACACGGGTGCGTTCCACTTTTAAATTTGGAGCATCTTTGAACTTATTGCGCGAACTATGTATTGTTTAGAGCACGTATGTGTTGAAATATAGATGTAAAAGAAGGTAAGAAGATGTATGAGGATCGCCATAAATGGTAGTTCGTAGTCTCGGGCCACCATCGGGGTATTAGACGTAAGAGTTTATGTAAATGATAAATCTATATCCCATTTTATATTTTTTAGTGAACTTAAATGACATTACTTATTTGTTGACATTAATTCTCATAAAAATTACAATTTTTTCTCATTTAACTTGGATGTTAATATGTTTAGATCTTGTTTTCTATTATTTTTTGCCAATTTCCTACTCCTCATTCCATCTTGATCTTTTTCTACGTCTCTCTTTGTTTTATGGTCTTAGTGTTTGATATTAACGACTACTTTGGTTTTATTTTACGCTTGCTCTCCACGACGACTCTGGCTTTTTTCCGGACTCAGTGCTTACTGTCGACGACGACTCTGACTTTTTTACGGACAGAGTGCTTGCTATTCACGATATGTTTTGCTTTGTTTTATAGACTCAGTGCTTCCATTCAACGGCCGCTTTGGCTTTGTTTTACGGACACAGTGCTTGCTGTCCACGGCAACTTCGGCTTTTTTACGGACAAATAATGTGTTTGGCTTTGTTTTCGGACAGCGTTTAGTGTTCACAATGACTTTGACTTTGTATTACAGATTCAATGCTTCCATTCAACGACGACTTTGGCTTTGTTTAACGGACTCTGTGCTCACTATTAACTGTGACGTAGTCTCTGGAATCAAGTTAAAATAGTTAATTGTATTATTCTATACTTTAATTTATAATAATTACAGTGATAAGAATGCATTCTAATAATAGAGTTGTAACTGCACAGCACATTGCATAGTCGTAAAAAGCACGGTGCAGCTACACTGCAACGGTACTCGTACTCAACGCCGTCTTAGGCCATACCAGGGCCCTTGGGCACACAAAAATTTGGGGCCCTGTAGGAAAGTAAAAAAAGTGAATGAAAAAAAACATTTTTCTGTCATTGTCATTAATGAGGGCAGCGACGACTTTTTCTGCCATCAGAGCGGCGCCACTTTACAATGAGGTTAAAATCTTTAAATACCTATGAGATATACATAACAATAATAATACGAAAATGTAAACTTTTATGTTTCTTTCCTAAACTTTCTTTCAAAAAAAGAAAATATTAGTCTTCACTTTTCTAAAAATAAGGATCGTAACAATTACTTGCTATAAAATGTAATATCTGTGTTTGAAAATTATCATACTAAATAAATCAATTTCCATTAAATCTGTTGAAGTGTTATTTTTATAAAACAGTACGAAATAATATTTTTATCTCATAGACCATAAGTATAAAGAATGCCGAAAAATCCAGGTTATAAGTAAGGCGATTTAACAGCCCGACAAAAACGTTTAGATGGAGGCGAAACTCGAAACTACATATTTTCTACCTAGGAAATCAGTTAATGACACTTTTTCTGGTTTACTACCGGCAATGTGTTGGGCTTATCACTGCTAGGTTTGCCCGAAATTCACTAACAACGCCCTAATTTACTCTATAATTTTTTGTGTCGGATTATATTTTCCTAAAATAGAAAATAGACTGGCTCCCATCGTCACGGAGGCCCCCGTGTGCTCTTATGGTAAAGACGGTACTGGTCGTACTTTGATTCATTTGACGAGCTAGATAAGCGTCGAATTTATAATATGATATTATATTGAAATTAATATTTGAAACTGTAACACAATTTTGTTCTTTGAGGTATAAATGAAATATAATGAGTACTGAAAATATTTCTTGTTATATTAAGCATCTACATAATATCAAGCAGTGAACTTAGATAAACTCTTGATTTGTCCCACAGTCAGATATAGGTCTATCATAATCGAAAGTTTTTTTGTGTGTTCGAGCTTTCCATTGCGCGCCAATTATTTGGCTTGAATAGTTCATGGATTAAAACTGATGTCGAGGAACTCTTAATGGTAAAATCATATAACATGGCCCGATATAGCGTTCGAATTCTACATTTCATGCTGGGCCTCGCTTGTTTTCAAATCAATCCATTCAGACTTAAAAAAAAGTACTGAAATTAGTAATTTGAAACAATCACTTTGGCCTCGACTCGATCCTAATTCAAGTGGATAAGCTTTTCAGCCATCTGTTACATTTACAAACACCCGTATTTCCAGTGGATTGTCTAGTATTTATATTATCATTTTCTATACGACTTTTACGTTGTTTATTAAAATGGACTACAAATATAGAAAAACTATATTTATACATATACAAGGTGTAAGTGTAAACACCGTTGTCACTAAAACCGTAGGTAGCTTTAATATAAAAATATTTAACCGAATTTAAAAAAAAAAAACGCTATTTTCTTTCATAAAATTTAAAATGTGTATGCGCCCGAGTGACGTAATCACTGTAAAGATCATCGCCCGCCCTAGCTACCTACGTAACATTCTAATAAAAACACAATAGGTACACATAACCCGTAATGTAACTTTTCCTTCATACTTTCATCCTGGCTTAGGACAAATTTTTAAGAAAAGATTGAGATTTTACTTTAAAAAAATGTTGTTATTTTTCATTGCATTTACGTTCTACAAGTAAAACCAAACCACTGGTTTCAAGGACTACACACTTTTTACACTAACATCCTGTATAATATAATACGTTCATATTCAAACATATATGAGGTAAGGATGAAATGCTAACTATTTGCAAATGTTAATCTCATCTTATATGTGCTGAAAGACGAACGAAGCTCTGGCGACCGAAAGATGCAAAATCAAACCAAAAACGCTGAACACAAATTTTAGAGGTTGATTATATTGGCATAATTAGCTATAATCTATAGTAAATAAAACTAAGAGTGGTATGTTAGAAAAAAATAATCTTCCAAATATTGCGTACCAGCTGGTACATGAACAAGATTGCTGTTAATGACAATGGTTAATAAACAAGCTGTTTGTAGTTTGGTTTATCGTACAACAAAATGGAAACTTTATCGATATTTGTATGATAAAGTATTTACAAAAAGTTAATTTTGTTTTTCATACTTTACTTTTTAAACTGATACCGTGAAACGCGGATTTGCATAACAGACATATCTCATCGTTCTTATGAGGAAGTTCAAAATAGTGTAATGTAACAAACGGAAAAATTTACGTTTAGAAAGAAATGTGACCAGGCTTATGAATATGGCCGTATTTGTTTTTACTAACGTTATTATTTTTTTATATGTATCATAATACTTCATTTAGAGGAAGGAGAACCGTCAAACTATTTTAAAAACACGAAATCTTGTTAATGCTTGTATAATGTCCTGCACCATAGTCAAATCTTACATTCTGATTATTAATCTTTAAGATGTTTGTATGGCTACATGTTAAAGTATATCAGGTTGATGATAAACGAAGTAAAATTCAGAATGGCCTTAAATATCGGTCAATATACAGAAATCTGGAATGAAGGTCCCATTTATCTCTGCGATAGGTCCAGGCAGGTAGACCACAAACACGAACGTCTATGCTTATCAAATTTATTCCTAAGAAAGAGGTATAACGTAGATGTGAATGTTTCGTTATAGAATTTTTTTGTTGTTAAATCCAATGTATATCATATGATTTTGTTTCCTATTTTAATAAGTGTTTATAAGTGGGTATGGTAGTAAACATGTCATGACTATAAAATTACGAAATAATATGTATGCAATCTGTTTCTGATACAATGGATTTAAAATGTATGTTTATAATTTGTAAAAATAATGAAAAATTATGCGAAGCGAGCTTTTTCTTTGATATCATTATTATCAACATCATCATCAACCATTTACACCCTTTACAAGTCCACTACCGAAAATAGGATAAATAAATTATAAATAATGTTTGTTTGTTGTGATTATCACAATAAACATAGAGGCATTCATTAGTATAACTACTTTCTTACTTTTGCTGTTAAGTACGTTACCCTTTCTCACACTTTCACCTAGCGATCGGATTTAGTACTTAGGGGCACAAAGTACTCCACTGCACAAGTCCTCTGCTGAAAATAGGCCTCCCCCAAGAATGCCACCAAACATGGTCCTGGGTTGGCGATGAAGTAAAATATCGTGATAAAACTGTCTGAGGAATAATGGGACAAGTAGGTCTGCCAACTCGTAGATATTAAGAAAGCGCGGATTATAGGAGCAGGAAAAAAACCATTTTATGTTTAATTAAATTAAATTTATGATTATTACGCGCAAATCATATCCATTACTTATAAAAGTATAGTATTCTATATGGAGGCGTAAAAGTAACAGCTTACTTAAGAATATTATATAATCTTTTCTGAGAAATTCTGTTGTACCGCCATCTATCAGAAGCCATATGATTTTTCTACTACTTCTCATAGTCACCGAGGGTGTGCCACGGGAGAAAATATAGTGATGGATTGCTTACACTGCCATCATATGTCATCTAATTGCGTGGTGGTATTACAAATTGATTTGTATTTCATTGCATTTCATTAACATTCTGACAGCCAATCTAGAAATTTTTGCTATACTTGTGAGTGGAAATCAATCCGCAAAACCACTACTTCAACCATATTATCTAAAATTCTGATAGTCAAGCAGCACTGCTAGCGCTGAGATCAAACTTAGTGATCTCGAAGCTAGTTGGAGAATGCGTGAATCATCTAAACGCCCTGGGATGTAACAACAGGGTCGTTTTAAGATGGGTTCCGGGTCTCGCGGGTATTGGATGCAACTAATTTGTCAACAAGCTCGCAAGGGAGGGCTCAAAAAGAACATAATTTGGATCCGAGCCATTTTTTGGAATCTCAGTTGCCTAGCCGGATTCACCCTTGAAACACTTTATCACAATAAATAACAAGATCTGGTCTGATATACCAGTCTTAAAACGTTCTAAAACTCTAGGATTCTGTATCGAATTCACGAACTCTGGTATGTCAGACCAACTATCCTTGAAGTCTTTGAGAGCAACTAGGATATCCACGCTCGATGGTTTCACGGATACCTATGGTTACAGTCTTCTTCGCTAACTCCAGACCTTCAAAAAACGTTCCCGAATTCCTCCTTAAACTATAGACAGGCGGTTTTGGATCCCTAAAGGCAATGGTATCATAAGTTGGTGATGTTCTAATCACAAACTTAATATGTTTGTAATCAGACATCTAAATTTCACTACAAACATGCCAGTTAGTTATCCGCCTGGATATTTTATTAGTTGCAAAATTTATATCTAATACTTCTCGCCTATTAACTTATTTAAGAGACCATCGCTGCCGTTAGATACCTGCAACATCGGGGAATAGCAAATGAATTACCAGCCTTTTATAAAAGAGCAGGCTCTTTTCTTGAAGATACCTAATACTAGTTGGTCCGGAAACAAACAGCAACTACTAATTAAACAAGTAGCAAGAATTAATTCAAATAATCACTCAGAGTACTCCCTGGTATATGCAATAGAAAGTGAATAGAGATACAACAAGACAAACGCAAGGCATTTTTACGTCGTCCTTATAAAACAGATCACCCGATCTCGTCAATAAATAATTACGGAGGTTGGACAGTTGTAGGCGTGTGTCTTAAATGTAAATCATGTCTATATATTTATTCCAGCTGCTTTTCTGTGTACAAAGGTAAGTTTTTATCATATTATGTTAACTTTGTAAGTATAAGCTATAACCTTTATTGCTAACACGGGCTTATAATTAAACATTTTAAAAAGAGATAAAATTTCAATAATATATTATTTTTCCCAATTAACTGAATTACATATAATTATCAATGGTTATTTAGATTGGATGGGCGTAGCCTTGCAAAGAGATTTTCATCATCATCATCATTACAGCCGATCACAAGTTAAGTAAACAGCCCATCACTATGCTGATCATAGGCTTCCCCCGAGGTATGCCACGAAGCATGGTTCTGAGCTACATATACATAGACTTCCTGCGTATCTTACCAGGTCATCACTCTATTTAATAATAATACCCTTTATTAGAATACGACAATGGTACCGACAAGAGACATTACATTAAAAATTATCGTATTGGTCGAAATAGGAACATGTTTACATTGTTGTCATTTTTTAAATTTCGAGCACCCAAAACTTTGCCTTGATTGAATGTGTCATAATTACAGGTCACACTGCGTGCTGAGCTAGTTAAATTAATTGAGGTACGTGACATAATTTTCAAGTTCAGCCAGTTATGCGACTAAGCTGTAATGTGTTAGTAAGCTGTGCTAGCTAAATTACCGGAAGGACGAGTATTGTAACGGATTCCAGTAACATTCCTGTATTATATTGTCAAGTACGGGTGAAGGAGTGCAACGGAATCCATTTAGGTACACATTGTTCAGAGCACGCAGTAGTTCGAGGTGTGAAAATTTTTTTTATCAAAACCTTTCTGATAAACGAGTTTAGCTTTGCTCACAGTATGGCCTACAATTTAATATAGTGTGTCGACCTTTTATACAAACAATTTCATTAAGCGCCTTAAGCGTTTAATATGTACGCAAATAAAATAAACAAATAAAACTTAATTAATGTCACATTTACAAGATAAGTTTCAATTGCATATTACTTTGAAAGTAAGCAAGAAACATGAATGAACATTAGTTTGTTTTAAAATTGATCTTCTATTTTAACTCCTAAAACTCAATTTAGATAAGTTCTTTGTTTATTACGAGTATTCGATCGTAATTCAAGTCAGCAAGTTGTGATAAGCTTCGCAACTGTTCGCTAAGTCTCAACAGTTGTATTTTCTCTGGATTTTAATATCAGGCTTATCCAACAAAGTTACCGTCTTTCATAGACGATCAACTAATTTATTACATTAATTATAATATATAGAGTAATTTTATCGTGTCACGCGTGATGATATTTTTTAAGGAGTAGATGACGCAAACGAACATACTCCTCACCTGATGGTAAATGACAACTCGTTCCTGTGTCTTCTTTCTACCCTTATAACTATAACTATTCATAGTTTTTTTTTTAATTTTATTTAATGACGAGGTATTTTATATAAATAAACACGGCTCCCTGTCACCACAATTATACCAGGTGTTTGTGAAATGCTCTCGAAAACGAAGACAGACGATGGTACTCACAATACCTTTGATGATAGGTCAGAAAAAATCGATACCGATGAACAAAATTATTTTTTCACAACGGTTTATTAGCTTTATTCACGCTCCATTATGTTAGTACAGCTAAATGAAAAGATAATTTCATAAAAAAATTATGAAAATATTTAAACATAAAATCAGCGGTTTAACTTAAAGTAAAATCTTAAAAAAAAAAGTTTTATTCACGCGGACGCCAAATTCGCGCGGCCTAGATCTAGCTATTGTACCAATACTTGAAAATTTATAACACTTGTATAAATACCTAACTTGTTTAATTAACCTACTATTTTTACACTGTGCTCGTCTCAGTTTAATTCGAATTTATATGTTAAATAAACCAAATACCCGGTTCGATTCCCCGCTAATGAAAAATTTACTTAAATAAAATTTTAACAAGGATACATTCACGCTTTTTTATCCGTCATGTAGGTATGTTTATTATTCCGATGTATCCAGTTATGTTCCTATTCGGATCAGTTCAGTACTAAATTATTTACAAAAAAAGGAGGTACGAAAGAGCTTAGCGATCTAAATCCTCCGTGGCCTTATGAGATGCGGCTCAAATTGTGCCCCATTCATTTCGAGGCAGATTTGGGCTCGGCTTGTGTCTCTTTGTGCAGGCGGGGCATCATTGTGGAGTCTTCGACACAGTTCGCACGTAGTTTATCGAGAACATCCACGATTCTTTGGCGAATTTTGTCAGCACTATTACACTCACGATTAAAAACCCCTTCTTAAACATATCCCCACAGCAATAAGTCTAACGGGGTCAGATCTGGCGAGCGAGGCGGCCAAGTATGTTGTCCTAGTCTGCTGATCCAGCGATCATCAAATAGTCATTTAGCTATTTGGTGTTCACGGACGAACCTCACGACATGTGGAGGTGCAGAATCATGCTGGAACCATGTGTGGCAATATTAAGCCAATGATAGGTTGTCAAGAATGTCAGTAATTGTTCGTTTATGAAGTTTAGGTATCGACGCCCGGTAAGTCGTTGTAGCAAAAACACTAGTCGTAGTATGCGATCGTTAAATAAACCTGCTAAAAGTTAATTTACCATTGGGTTTGGTGTCCGGATTGTCGAACAGCGTGCGCGTTAACCTCGGAATACACGTGTGTATTTCTTCGGTTCCATAGGCCGTTTATGGTAAATGTCAACTCTTCTGTACAGATGACACACGTTGTTGCTGGTCTAATAACCAACGACAAAAAATTCGCCGGCGGTCGTGATCACTGGGAACTAAAGCTTGCACTTTGTACAATTTTTTTATATGGGCGCATTCCGTTACGCGTTAACACCTCGTGAACTGTCCAGTATGACGCACTTGTTCCATTCCGATGCCTTAACAATTTAGCAATAATTCATGTACCTAGGTTGGGATACCGGTGAGAGACATCTAAAATACGCTCTTCGGAGAGAACAGCTACATGACTTCCACCTCCTTCCGCTATCGGAGCAATGGAGCGATTTTCCAATACTCGTGGAAATGCTGCTGTTATCAGACGAGAGTCAGCTGGGTGTTGAGTGGTCGGAAATTTCTCTTGTTAAATTTGTAATGCATGCGATTTCCGCGAGCTTCTCCAAGCCATATTAACATGTTGCCGTATTCACGATCACTGTAGAAGTACGCGTTAGGCATTAATAAAACAAAACAAGGAACAAGAAACGTTACAACAAGAATTTAATAAACAAATCGATTGAACTGTCGCTCACGCGCACGTGATAGTCAACACGGAAGTGTCTCAACAACTAAAATTAATAATCGATCTCGTCAAAACAAATGCCTTACCTAAGTGGCGCGTGCGTCTTTTCCGTAAAGACTTTGATCATTTCCATAAATTGTGAAACAGTTACGATATTCCCGACTTTTACTTTATAATATTAGTTATAGTATTCATACGACTAGTCTTCGTATGGAATTCAGAAGTTATAGTTGTAATTTTTAATACAATTAGACAATCAATTGTGCCATGACACAACAATCAGTTCGATACTACAAAAATTTTGTTGAAATTAATAAATTTACCTAATTAGATACTCACACAATTATAAACACTATGTGATCGTTATCTTTGATTTCGTAAGAGAAAATAGAAATGAAATAGCTCAAATCAATTGCAATTATAATCGATAAATAAATAATCTATCAGATAATTAATAGAATCCGGCGGTACCTTGCGAAAATCCATTACACTAAAGATATTAAGAGTTACTTTACAATCATTCGCCCAATAAAATAGAATCATGTGTCTTACCTAGTTTAAAGAGCATCTCCTGCTCTTCCTCAATTGCGTGTAATAACCCCGTCACCAATAATCCCAGCACCACTACTTCCAACACCACTACTGCCAAGACCACTACTCACAACACCACTACTCTAGGAAAGACACACCATCGATGATAATATGACACGTGTTTCGCTTCTACACGAGGCATTTTCACTACGGTGACTGACCGCTTACATAAAAAATAGTCGCTAATATACAAACCGCTAATATATAAAATTTGACTTGCTAAAATCTAAAAAAAATATTTTACTTTATTTTAATAGGCTTTCAGTCCGCCTAATAATTTGCATTTAATAAGAGGTTCGTCAAAAATGTTAAAAATCACTTGCAAGTTTTATTGTGACTGCCGCCTCTAATTCTTATGTCGCGGGCACATCATAATAAGTAAATTTCGATGCAACATTTGCAGCGTTACCAACACCAATTTGTCAAATTCCCCAAAAAATCCATGTCAAATTCCCCAATTTAGGAACAAAATTTCAACAGATTCTCCAAAATTCCCCTTAATTTTATTTTAAGGAATGAAACGATTTTCAAGTAATTTTATATAGATTTGTTTCTTAACCAACATTTTTTTCTTTTCACCGACTTGTTTCTTGAATGTTTCATTTTACTCCACTGAGTATTTTAATTTGTTCCCTTTTTGCCGTCGAAAAGAACCACAATACCTGCATTAATGTGCATGCAAATAAAAAAATTAGAAATAAAAAACATTAAATGATATATCAAAGTTGCCGAAATAAATCCGAAAATGAAATGTGGTGCTATGAAGATCATTAAAAACGGCAGTCATTCGATATTCATAAGTAACCCCACAAAATGTTTAGATAATTATTTAGATTTCTTGAAAAGGTTCAGACTTGGCCCGGGCTATAGATTTTCAAAATCCCCGCATTTTCCCGCTTAATACCAATCCCAAACCAACTTTAAATTCCCCGCAATTTGGGGAATTCCCCACATGTTGGCAGCGCTGAACATATGTGAATTGCACATTACGAGGTGACACAATTCGGCAAGGTGACAGCAGTGCGTGTATGAAAGAGAAGAGTAGAGTCAGCATAAGTGTAGCACAGTAATACCTAATGCATTGTTTCCTACTGAGCTAGATAAAAGAGTTGGGCGTCTGTGCGAATATTGACCATATTGTCAGCCGGTTTTATTTTAAGTTCCACTGCTGGTTTTATGTTTATGTATTTTGGTGTTTTTTTAATGAAATCATTGTTTCATTTACCTGTACTAATATGATGGGGTAGTAGTAAAAAGAAAAAAGTAGTAAAAAGTAGTAGTAGAGTGATAAAAAGACGATTTTTTTTCATCCGGATTGATTTTCTCTCTGAACCATCATCAAAGGTATCGTTGGTACTTTCATCTGTCTACGTATTCAGAAGCGTTTCACAAATACCCGGTATAGAAGATTAAGATCAATTATTTTGTTTCTATTTTTCAGCATCTTCGGTCATCATAATCGTTCGCCAGACTCTATGCCTTCAATTAACAGAGTGTATCAAAGAATAAGTAATAGAAAGTGATAACTTGTAAGTCACCGTAAGAGAATCTACCCAATATCATGTTGTGGGTTTTGTAAGAAGGCGTCAGAGCGAAACAAAACAGAGCATGGGCATCAGCATTTTCCTTATACAAATAAAAATGTAGTTGACATCACACCTGTCTAGCGTAGAAGCTACGGAAAATATTCTAACTATGAGGCAATCTATGGCAAAGGCCAATGTTCCGCAGTTGGCAGATGTTAGGCGGTTGACACTAGTTTCACAAAAAAAAATGAATGAAAGAATTTGCCAATTTTTTTCCGAATACCAAGTTCTATCTTGCTGTTGGGCGGATGAGCGGATAGCGACAAATCCTTCCTGCAATTAATGTGGTCTATGTCCAGCAGTTACGAGTTGAGAAAGAGAAAGAAGTAGAATAAATATCACAAACAAAAGCGATTAATTACCACTCGTGTTTAAAAAGAGTATGATCCCAAAAGACTTCTTGAGATCTTTTGAACTTAAGACACATCTATTATACATAAGCTTCTTATGGAAATGGTTCTGAAGGCTTTAATGCATAATATCCTTTATTTATTTTTATTTAATTTCTCACTAAATAATTTTTCAAATATTTCAGTATACGTTATATCCGTTTATTGTCATTAGTGTCGTCAAAATATTAACGCGATTGGCAATAAACATGTTATTTAAGTTAACTTTTTTTTAAATATTTAAAGGAAAGAACAGACGTAGCCCATTTATTTAAAAATTTATGTAGTTTTACTGAATATAACATATTAACATTAACTTCTTTTAATTGGTCACATAGCGGACAGTAAAAGGTTTCAAGGAACTCCTAGAGCTTATAAATTAGGCACGTTTTTACGGTTTCTTAGTCAACCACTACGAATTTTCCTATATTTTGTGGCTCATAAAGAACTTTAATATTACGCTGTGATAAAATATTTTAATTATAGCTTTCAACTTTTTTAATGTCAACTGTTAACAGCTTTCAGTCAATTTTCGAATCAACGAACAACCAGCATTTGGAATACGAAGTTTAAAATAGCGAAAAGTTGTCCCTTTATGAAATTATTTTTTTATAATTATATCTGAAGAATTATTTCTCTACAAAGCTACTATTTAGTAAATTAGTGTGGGCAGGTCAATGTCTGTCATGGAAATCAGGCCACGTCAAAGTCTCCAGAGCTCCAGGAGCGCTGCTTTGTTTTACCACTTTCTATCGTTGTTTCTGGGAAAGATGTATTTGCCATTTTAACTAGCTAGCAAGGGTTATAGAGTAGTTTTAGGTTGATATTTTGCTTAGTTGTTAATGCCTCAGGCTGGAAATTTTTAGTAACCGATCATAAAACAGTAAAGTAATAAAGTTGTATAAATTTGTCGTTACAGTTTTAGCATTAATAACATGCCAGAATCGGTGGCTTACTTACCAATCTAGAAATTTTATAAAATAAAAATATGTAAAATATGTTTTATATTCTTTTAGCCAAATAGTGGTGATGTAAAAAGAATAGAATAATTTATTTATTCAGTATGGATCATGTGCATGTAAATCTTATTGAAAGGCATTATTTACTTTATTTTGGTTTTTTTGGTTTGGGAAAAACCTCCGTCCTGGGAATATATAAATACACACACATATATATATATATATATAT
>DWHP01000283.1:0-21643 GCA_018247895.1 Parnassius honrathi
CCCAATTTCTCGAAGATGCCTGAACCGATTTGGAAAATTATTTTTTTGTTTGAAAGAATATACTTTCCAGATGATCCCACGGTAATCGATGATGGTCAGGTCAGGATCTGATTATGGTATTTTGGAGAAATCGAGGGAACTCTTCAATAAATGACAGCAAATCTACCGCGATTGCTGCTATTGCGTATCTATGCATTCTTTACGCAATCACACAGTATAATATCACGCCTGTACACGCTAAAAAGATATAACTCTCGAACTAAAACTGGTAACTCAAAAACTTTTTTTGAAAAAAATATAACCTTCTTCTAAAATAAACAGAAAAAAGTGTAAAATAATTATGTTTTTTGTATTTTATTGTAGGTTATGCAAATATTACTGTAGGTACTATGCATTCTAAATAGATATTTACTTACCATAGCTAGTTAGCAATAATAGCCCACAGACAACTCCCCGAAGTGCATGCCAGCCAGTGTCATGACAACTGCTTTTTCGACCGCGCGATTTTGATGTGAGTGGAGCTTTTATGTAGATTAATTAAATAAATAAAAAAATTATGTTTGTAAATTGTCTATTAATTGTTTGTGTTCAATAGTTCCCCTGCAGTGACACAATAGGCATTGTGTCACTGCAGTGACAAGCACAAACGTCTATTAAAATAGTAACGTACCCAAACGGAATACTAACAGCACAGATTTCCTTATAGAAGTCCAAAGAACACGTCTAGACAAGGTTAGAAGAAAACAGATACAATTAGCGAAATATAAATAAAATTTTGATTTATATTATGATATATAACGCTAGTAGAAAACTAAACACTGTATGGGAACGACATCACTGAACGAGTCAGGTGGTCAGTCCAAATAAATAAAAGGCGTGATTGTAGAAAGATATTCGATACAAAACGTTTGTAGGCTAGGGGGCTTGGCCTGTTTATGCTATTGATAACGAAGGCTATAAAATATTTACAACTTAGAAACTAAATCCTTTGTGTACTTATCTGTATTCATAACCCAATATCAGAGGTAGGTTGCTGCACTCCTTAGTTTTTAAGTAGTTCGTATTATTCTGTAAGAAATCATATATAATCCAAAATACATTATAATACAATAGCAAAGCTACTACTATTTTCTTTAGTAGTAGGTATCTAGGTACAAATGTATATATTACTACTTCATGTCACAAAGAAACGAGTACTTTTGGGTGGCCGAGCCGAGCCCAGCCGAGGCGAGCTTGTGAAGTGAGTGTCGGAAGTGCATCTTTCGCAAATATTTTCAAAACTTTTTTATTCGTTCCTAATGGAAAACGCCTTAGAATTTATATATAAAAAAATATAAGTAGGTAAGTAATCTGTGGTAAGGTTAAATATTAACAAATATTTGCAAAGTGTGAGTCGGAGTTCCGAGCTTCCGTACCATCATACAAGATTTAATATAATTACATATTATTATCGAGCAAAAAAAGCCAAAAATACACGTTTCTTTTTCTAGCAGGAAACCCTTTAATTTCAAATTTATTTTTACTATTTTTTTGTACGTGGTAGAGCCACGCTGAGACTATATTAATAATTGTACAGTTGTAGCACGAATGGGTCGGCTCGACCGGGGACTGGAAAAGAGGCATTCCATCTTAGTCCTCAAGGCTGACAACGCATCTGCATTTTGATTCGCAAACGAGGATAGATGTAGATGTCTACGGACCACAGCAACCACTTACCATCAGGTGAACTGTGTGCTCGCTTGTCACCCTATTCCTATAAAAAAATACTATTTGTTGTTATAGCGGCAACAGAAATACACGTTCTGTGAAAATTACAACCATCTACCTATTACGGATGATGAGATACAGTCCGCTGACAGACAGACACACGGACAGCGGAGGCTTCGTAATAGGCTCTTGTTGGTTACCCTTCGGGTACGGGATCCTAAAAAGTACCTAGTTGTCCACTCACATCTGTATGGTTCTTTCTTCAAAGGACCATATTAGACACCTGCCTGGTTCTCGCAAATTAAAGTAGTTACCTAATGTATTACCTGTATCGAAAGTTCATTATTATGTACCTACCTGTTTTCAATTTTAACTAAATGTACTTCAACAAACTTATGGGTACATTTTTGCGGCAACAGCGGTGGACACAAACAAAAGGAAGCATTTTTTTCTAAATAAAGATGTAGATATGTAGGTATTACAACCATAAATAGATACCAGCGGTTAATCTAGTGAGCATGTGTGGGTGCGCGCTGTGCCTCCCCTCCGTCCGTCCCACTGTCGGGGTAACAATTTGTAGCGAAAGGTAAGATGATTTTCAACAAAACGGAGCGCGCTAAATTTTATAAACAGACCTTTGGGAGTCTGGATCTCACGAAAAATCTATAGAATGTATCTGTCCAAAATAAAATTATTTGCATTTTTGACCAACTAATCTATCCCTGTTTGGTAACTCTCGTTCTACGTATGGTATTTATTTTCGTCCAAAGATGTGTTAAAATTAGTGTTGAAATTTGGAATTTTCGACGCTTGTAACTTTTAAACATATTCTTTTCTTACTTTTTTGTTTCCAAACAGGGCTAGAGAATGAAGAGACAAATTGAAATCATTTTTTATTTTGAACGTACACTAACAAACAGTAGAGTAATCGCCAGACTACGTTTGTATGGAAGAATGAGCGACTAGTGTAGTCTTAATTATAGGGCTGCAGAATGTCTAAGCTCCATGATGTTTTATACAACAACAAAATAATATATCTCTGTAACTTTCAACCTTTGAATGAATGAAGACAACTTGTTGGTGGGGAGACAAACATGATCGAAAATGCATTTACTCAACGTCAGTTACACAAACCCTGCCTTTTGGCTATGTCTGCCATTGTATTGGTTGGTGGAGCACATGTGTCGACCTCATGCGGGTGGTAGCTGGAGGGAGGATATGAGAAGACTCTCAAGGCTGCGGCCGAAAGCCGCACAACATGGGACCCCATTCCCTTGAGGTGAGCGGTAGACTCATGACACGCTCTGCGGCTAGTAGCCGTGCTGATCATGCAATTGGTGGTGATGCCATACACTTACATCACGTCCGCAGGAGCGGCGGTCTGGCAGGCGGTGGCGCTCACGGAGGGTTTACGGCCAGTGTGCCTATTTGCCTAAACCGTGTGACGTATATTCACCTTGGCTGGATTCGTTCGTATTTTGTACGGCGTTTACACGCATTGACATGCGCGACTTCAGTCGATGTTTGTGCTTACGCACTACCAAGGGGGCCAAGCCCTCTTTTACTGGTTCGCCAGTTATTTTGCTGTGAACTACGGTCCAGTTCCCAAATTAGTGTTCCCTTCGGGGGGAGTGCATCAAAACGGTTGACACTCACCGCGCACTGCTTGTGTGGAGCCGTGTGCCTCCCCCACATTTTTCAATAAATGTGGTAGGGCGAAACCCTACTATCGGGCATTTTTGCATATATACATATTTTGAGCCTTTGCCAAGCGGGATGGGATATATAATAACAAATTAATAATGTTAACCTGATACAAGT
The DNA here is from genome assembly GCA_018247895.1 of Parnassius honrathi. Taxonomy (NCBI): domain Eukaryota; kingdom Metazoa; phylum Arthropoda; class Insecta; order Lepidoptera; family Papilionidae; genus Parnassius; species Parnassius honrathi. The sequence continues at coordinate 3,529 of DWHP01000283.1, forward strand.
GGAATAGGGTCGTTTTTATGTTCATAACCTTTCTCGAGCCCTGTCTTCGTGAACGGGGTTCACTTAGCTTATAAGGCACTACCAACAGCTTTCATTTGCTCTAGTGAACATCCATTCTTCCAAAATACACCCAAATGAACTATGGTGGGGCCAATTGCCCCGATTTTAATCCGGCTCGTAGGAACCAGAAAATGGTTGAGCGACGGGCCTAGGGGTTCCCGAGTTCGATTCCCAGGTCGAGCCTTGACCCTATTATGCGAGATGTTATACTAGGTAGACTAAATACGCGGTTGGCTACTTATGCCTCGAAAATGTCGGACGTGGCACGCGGGTACCTTGGACAATGCACTCGCTCTTCCAAATCTATTGCTTGCCAAGGTTAGGATGGAATCCTACTTGAGCACATTAGGAGAAACAAAATGGGACAGGTTAGTTAATGAACAAAAGCTCAAGTAGCATTATACTTGGAAACGCACTTACCGGGGTGTGATTCTTCTGCGGCGGACGAAGCTTCTCTTGCAGTGGTGAGTTGAAGAAGGAGCTGGCACGACGTGAGGCGGTTTCTTCTGGGGCGCCCCAACAAACAAGTACAACCACAGTTCGGACCGTTAAAGGTTCAGTTGTTGTGTCACATTTTTTCCGAGACTGTAACGTATGCCAATATTCCGTCTTCCATCGTTCCATACCCTGAAGTATCACATCAGCGACAGAATTCGCAACAACGATGGGATCGTCCAGTGAGAAGTAAACCCGCAAAGGGTAGGATGCAAAGAAAGACCGCATCCCATCCCAATCGGCTGAGCTATAGTGCCAAATACGGCGGCAGCCTGCAGAATGCAACTGCGATTTCAGCGTGAGTACTTCGTTAGCCGTGGTAGCTCAGATGGTTAACGCTCGCCGTAAATATAACAGAACGCGAGTAACCCGGGCTCGATCCCCGTCGGCACTAATTAAATTGTTAATTGCAATTTTAAGTGCTGATTTACCACGTGCTCAGCGGTGAAGGAAAATATCGTGAGGAAACCTGCATGTCTGAGGAATAAAAAAAATTATTTTGAAGACATGTGAAGTTCGCCAACACGCATTGGGGCAGCGCGGCGGACACGTGCTTGCCCTAAAACCCTCTCAGAAATGAGGGGAGGCCTGTGCCCAGCAGTGCGACGTATATAGGCTGTAACTTTACTTTTACTTTACTTATGATTCGTTAATACATTTTACTATCCGAAAATAAAGCCGAAATTAGAATAATATACGAATATAATATCATCATTATCCTCATTATCATCAAAATACATGACCATTCACAAATCTGCTGCTGAATATAGGTATCTTCCAAGGAACGCCATAAAGCACAGCTCCAAGCCACCCGCATTGATTTCCTGAATCACGGATGAATTGGTTAGTTCATGTTCAATAAGTGACTTGCAGTCTTCTTGAACTTTAAAAAGCATTCATAACGATCATCATTACCATAGTTTTGAGTAAACTGGAGCTCATTGGTATCAGAGACACTAGTTCATCCGTCTTACCAGATCGTCACTCTCTTTAGTATGGAGCTAGCCTACACTTCGCTTACCGGCACAAAGACCTTACTCACCCGTCGGTTGTCGGTTCTGTGAGCTATATGATCGGATATCACTTATCCGTTAAGCTATGTCAATTATTCTGGTTCTCTGTGGATACCTCCATTACAAATTCTATCACGCAGTGAAACACCCAGTGCCTGATTTACAGTTCTGACAGCCCTAAGCTAACTATGAATATGCGAACCCTCAGCCCCCCCCCCCCCGCCCATACTATCTGTACTTGCCCAGCCCATGATGAGCCCATATTATATTCTACTAGCTTACCACCCCGCGGTTTCACCCACATTAAATCAAATTTCCCTATGTAGTAAGTTTCGACCATATCCATATATTACATATTGTAAGTGCGTTTCCTGACTTTTCAAAAGGAGCAAGCTCGTTTCATGAGGGTTGCTAAGTCGTATCGGTCCGGAAAAATCCACAAAGAAGTCTTGCGAGGAAGGAAACTCCTAGCAAATCGCAAAGTCATGGTGAACTGACAAGTATCTAGATTGCCTGGATGATACAGTGAACTTTGTATCGATGTGAGTTATACTAGTTTAAGTTCTCCCCTTGGAAAATGCTATAGAAAATGCAACGGGATGCAACATCTCTTCGCAGTGCCAGTGAATCGAGCCGATCAGAAAGAGCTCGGTCGTCGACGATTCGAGTCGCACTTCGCTAGATGCGGTCAAGTGGAAGGAGCTGGCACTGGAGTGCGCCGGTCCAGATATTAGGAGATTACACCATGTGAGGGCTAACTTGCGCCTTGTAAAGAAGCAAACGGTGTCCCGGCATGAAATACTGTCCCGCTCTGCCGAACACGCCATGCATTATTGAGGCCGATTTAGCCTTCCGTTTCAAGCAACGGCACAACTAAACGTCATTTGATATGTCTATTCCGAGGAATCTGATGTTGGCTGAAGCATGGGAAGTGCCTTGAAATGGAGGAGATACGACAAAGGGGTTCATTTTAGCGGTAAACGCGCAAACATATGTCTTCAGAGATTAAACTGGACTAGAGTTGTCCCAAATCGGTGTAAAAAGCATTACCATTGTTACAACGAGTAACAGCAACATATAATTGATATACAGAAGAAACAGCGTAGGTGAGAAACAGGCACGCAGCCTTGTGGAACACTGGCATTAATAGGTATACATCATCTGCTGCGACCTTGATGCTCCAATCTGCAAGAAAACAGACCGCCCAATTGCAAAATTTTTCGGGAACGCATAGGAAGGAAGCTTCTAAAAAAACGCCTTGTGCAGAAGCCCATGGAAGGCCTTCAGTATGTTCAAAGTAACGACCTAGGCCTCCCTCTTGAACTCTACTGTTTCATATGCAGTCATATAAAATAAATAAAATATTACGTTGTTGATTTAAATTCTCAATGTCAAACGACACTGACGTTTTTCCAAAAAAAAAAAATTTAAAATATGGCTTCCAGAGTAGCAAAGCTAAATCAATTATGGCTTACTTTTGAACTCACACCTTAACTCCATTTAAATCGACCGTCATTTGGTAAAGTTCCCCATACAAATATCTCTAAAAGTGCATAACCGTATATGAAATTGTCACTGAATTATACCCGCTGAAATCACTTCTCTTTTGTCTCTTCAAACAAAGATTTTAGTATTTAAAGCGTGTAGTAAAACGTAGGTATTACAAATTACCTAGGTCATTCACTTAGAGAGCATGACTAAAATTCAAGTGCTTCCTAAGAAGCTGCTCACGTTACGATAAAAAGAGAAATTAGGCCTTTTAGAGAAAGTACCGAGTAGAGCCCGCGCAATTTATTTGCATGTTAAACAAACGTTCAGGTTACACAAGACTCTTTGTAAGGAAGATCCGCTTAGATAAGGCCTATGTTGCCTTTGGTATAATTAATCGAAGCTTTTTTACTATAGCACATATGTATATACTGATATACAGGTAATGATCATTAATTTTTGATATAATTAATGATTATAACACATGCATATATTCATATGTGTCACTGTCGTTTAAACTCTAAATTTTTTGTTATTTCCTTTATTTACATATATATATTTTTAACTATACTGGATGATCTTTCTTATTATCTGGAAAAAAATAGGGTGTAACATGTGAACCGAGTAGAAGCCTGTGGCACAGATATTTTACAAAAAATAAAAACAAAAATCTTGATTTAAATAAACTCAGATCTATTGAAATTCAAATCACTTCCACCCTACTTTACGAAAGGCAATAACAATAAATTTAGTAGGCATATTTGACCTTGTCACTTCGCAAGGTCACACGCTAGAGTGAATATGATTTGAAAATCGATAGATTTTAATCTATTTTTTATTTATTTAATTTTTCCAGACGATAAAAAAGGTCATCCAGTATAAGTCAGAAATGACTACTATACCTGATGATGTTGTATTTGTGATCTCGTTGAGTGATGATGCAGCTGCAGATGGCGAAGCGCGTTGGCTTAGATTAACAAAAGTCTATTCAGTTTTGCCGTAAACAATTGTTATTCGTTGCCTCTTGTATCCGTCATTCCTAAAAGTAGTTTTTTTTTAAACGAAAGTGACAAGGGAACTTACAATCCACCTTATGGTTAGTGGCTACTGCCATTTACCGTGTGGCCAACTTCAAACAAAGAAGGCTGTGAAAGACAGCTGCGTTGTTACCTTTGAGGACCAAATTATTAATGTCTCACAGCCCGAAATTATATTGGCTCTCTATACTCTTTAGTCCGGAAAACAGCAGTACAAACACTGCTATGTGACAGCAAAAGGTAAATGGGAGATATCGACCCAGACGGAATCTTTGGCAGAAAAGAAGTTCTACCGCTAGTGAAAACTTATTCAGTAAAACTTAAATATTTTAGTAATCATTTACTAAAAAAAGAAGTCGCAATCTCGTGTTTAATCAAATATCGTTATTAGCGATGGGTGATGATGAAAAAAGTACCGAATTAATAAGAAATTGCTAGTGTTATTGCGCATTCGATTTTCGTCGTCACCGATAAACAATTGACCGAAAATTAATAAACGACTATAATTGAGCGCTGCGTTTATGACAACACTCCGTACGTGAATGTATCTGCGGTGTGCGGAACACTGCTCGCCTCGAAAAATCGTTTTGCCACCTGCTGACTCCTTTTTACTCTCAAAAAGGTAGGTAAGCAAAACTAAAAATAGATTGTTCTTAATTTATTACGGTATTTATACCTACGAAGTTGTAGTTGCTTTTAATGGAGATTTAGTTTTCTTGCATGTTTTCATAATAGAATAATTAAATAACTTAGCATTAATGAACAAAATTTTGTATATAAGTGCCTTAGTCATTGGGTAACTACTTAGTGCTACTTTGTTTTATTTTGTACAAACAACGGTGAGCGACTTTGAGCTTTTTTATACGGCCACGACGTGAAGGTTCCCACCTCAGATCCATACATCATTACTTAGCAACACGCACCGATTGCGTACCTACTTTATTTTTCAAATTTTAAGGTATACGTAGCAATAAGACGTGTCGTAATTCGCCGAACTTACCCAGTGGTCTCATTAAATCAGAAAAGTTTTTTGCCTAGTGAAAACCATAAATAAATATTTCATTTCATTCAATCAACGACTATCAGTTCTTAATTAGTACCAACTCCATACATAAGACATCACTTGGTCACCTTCCGCGATGTAAACTTGTCGAGTCATTCTAGATCGATCTCTAATCAATACTGTATTACAATCGAATAACCGAATCTCGCCAATCGACGAGGCATTACTATTAATTGCGCACCTTCGATAGTTTCGTTCAACATAAATGTGCATACGAGTAGGCAAAGCAAACATTGTTTTTATCATAGGCCTTGCGGCCTGTTAATATACGCGCTTGAAACGTAGACTAACACCGATTTGATTCACTGTAATCGAGTAAACGGAACAATATAATAATACGATTGTTTTAATAACAATCATCCATCAATCTATTTATTACAGCCTATCCGAGGGCACTGCTGATCAAGTGCTCCCCGTAGGTTTACCTCCTCATGGGGAGCATCTTAATGCTATAGTTGGATACCGCAAATTTTATTATTTTGAATTGTTATTAGGAAGATGATACTGCTCATCTCCTGGTTCAGCTTCCCTCTGTCGCCTCTTACGAGACCCAAGAGACGATATGGGGTAGTGGATGTTCTGACACCGCCCCTACACTGTTAATAACAATCGCCTATATCTCATCACCAAAAATACTTCTTACACATTACATTTTATAAAAAAAATATATTTATTTAAATTTTATAACAAAAAATGGATTTATTGCGTTTAACCTTTTAACCAGTATTATCTGATACAAAGCAAACCAAACACATAATTCCACTGAAGCAAAGCGGCAATCGACACCGAACGTCAGTAGTGGTACCAGTCAATCCCTCACTTACAGTTACGCGTAATGACACCCGGCAAAAACGTAACTACTGCTTCCTTGTACGGCTACTGCTTTCAATTAGTACTCTCCTAAGAAATGTTAAATTATGACGTTTGTATGCGTTGAAAAACTTGTTGCGCATTCCCTACACTCGGGCGTCTTATGAACCGTCCGGAAGAGCAATTGCGTCGCGACATTGTTTTGTTATCGTATAACGGTCTATAATGCAGAAAATGTTGTATCTTAATTGATTAAGTGACATTTTATTGATACGTATACTTTTTGTGTTAATCGCTCAGTATCATGTTATAAGTAGCCTAACACGAAGAGCTGTGTGACTCACTGCTAAACGTGTTGCTTTCACTTGTTCATGGGTCATAGATCTAATCCCATGTTATGAAATAGGATTAGATATACAATCCATACCATAGTACAACATAGTACAATTTATATCTAAAATTCAAATGCATGTATAATATACACCCTGGTTTTTCGGAAGTTGTCCTGCCCTTTCCGGCAGCTTTTATTCTGAAGTCACTCCAGATGATTTTACAGTTCAAATATAAAACTTCCAACCATATATCGGATTTTAACATAGCGTAACCATCGTCTTGACAAACCAAATATATTGTGTGAATATGTCATGAAACAGCCAAGTCTTTCAGAAGTTACAAGTCACTAACAGACACTTTTAAACATAACTATCTATTGTAACAGTTAGAATTATTACTATTATTATTACGAATAAACGAAATTAAATTGTCTGTTTGTAGTGTTAAAATAACAGTTTTTACTAAATACACAAGAAAGTATATACGGTACCTATAACCAAAAACCATTTTCAAAGTTTTTGTCTGTCTGTCCGTCTATTTGTTCCGTGTTGTTAATCTTCGAAATGGCTGGGCCGATTTTGACGGAACTTTCCCTGGTAGATAGATGATACTTTTATACTATAAAAGTATTAGTTTTCCGAGCAAAAAACCTCAAACCCTAGGAATTTAATCATAATAAATTCCACGCGGACGAAGACGCGAGGAACTGTTAGAATGCAAATAAGATTGCAGTGTCTCTCTCTAATATAGAAACGATGAAACTTTCACGATCAAAGAGAGAGAGGAGTGACATAGATTGTCTTTTATCCGAAAAAAAATAGAGGATTATTTTGGACAATCGAAAATCTGATAAATTAAATGGTCTTTGCATATTATCTTAAATTTAAATGAAGCCGCATTAATAGATCCAGCCAGGTAAAACCGGGGCGAGTTGCTAGTACCTATAATAATATTTTAGAAATCTTGCCAAGTAAAACATACTGTAAAGATTTGCTTAGAGATATTTGATATATCTAATTAATTGTATTCTAAAACATTGTATTCTAAAACATTGTATTCTAAAACAAGCGGTAAAAAATTGTACAACTATACATGGTAGAGCCACGCTGCAACGATAGTATGTTGTAGCACGAATGGGTCGGCTCGACCGGGAAGGACCACGCTCTCACAGAATACCAGCGTAAAATAGCAGCTTATTGCTGCTGTGTTTCGTATGGTGAGTATAGAGAACCGGAGACCCGTTTTACTGGAATAGTCCTCGAGGGTGACAACGCATCTGCATTTTGATTCTTAATCCAGGTTAAATGTAAATGTCTATGGGCCACAGAATCCACTTACCATCAAGTGCTCGTTTGTCACCCTCATTCTATAAAAAAACTGACATCAATATAAATCAAATGAGAACATCATGTCGATCAATAATAACTCTAAAACTACTAATTAGATCTCGACCAAATTTATACGGGACTGCATGAGAAGAGAATGTTTAAATTTTAGCTAACATCGCCGTAGTGAAATAAAACCGTAGATCTTATTATTACAGAAATCGCCATAATAAGATGTTATTACGATTTCTGTGAAAAAACCAAATTGTTGAATGAATGATAAAATAACCCAGTTTGATGATGTTAGACTGAGGGAGGGTGGAGGTGCTCTTAAAACTGGGTCAGACACAGTAAGCATTTTCTTTTGTTACGCAGATCTGAGCTAATTAATTTTTAACATCTTTAAAAATATTCGCTCTAGTGTTAGGAACACATATTTATGTAATAAACGCCGCCCGGATATTCCTTCAAAGTTCAAAGGTCTCTCTCTCTGCTTGCGGCGGCGTAGCGTAACGTCATCAACTTTCTTTTAAAATTATCAAGGATGACTTCCGCATGACGCGTACTTTTGAACGTACGCTGATTGTTCGAGTTGTTCTACACGATGTCACAATGCACTATTATGCTAAAATTCTTGTTAACTTTATTATGATTAGCTGAGGCTAAGTAGCCGTGGCAGCTCAAAGACAAAGCGCTAACCGTAAAGGACAATGCCTATAGATGTATCGAATCCCGTACCAAGCTGCATTAAAATCAAACTTTGTTTTTTGTTCCTGCAAGACATAAATAATGTCTTTGGTAATGTAAAAGAAAGTGACAGATGGTCATATAATTGCTTTTCTCTTTCTAGAGAATATGGTCAATTTTAGGCAGAAAATGCTCGGTCCATGTTCTATGTCTATGAGCGTAATACCCTGAAAAATTACGAAACTAATTACTATTAAAACTTGGTCTTGACGCGCAAGACTTTTTGGTATCACTTTTGGTCATTCTCCTTTCACAGTACGAAAGTAACCCGGGTTCGATCCTCGCCGGCACCAATTTAATAGTTATTTGCATGTTTGACCTGGTTTACCGTTTGCTCCACGATGCAGGAAAACATCGTGAAATAACCTGCGTAACTGACAAATATAATATCTCAAGGTCAAGGAAAATCCGCCAACATGCACTGTAGCAGCGCAGCTGACTAATTGTTTTAAGATGGAAGGCTATCAAAGGCACACAGTCCACTTGATTGGTAAATGGATCATGTAGCCCAAACATCTAATTTATTCTCGATTCTATTCGCTTAAAAATGCGGGCGCTGTCACGTCTGAAGACTAAAATGGGATGCTTCGTTTCAGTAAAAAAGGTCTCTGGTTCCATCAAACCCTAAAAAAACACAGCAGCAATCTGCTGCTACTTAACATAAGTATTTTGTTAAAGCGCTCTTCATCAGCGTGTGTTTTTATCCAGTCGAGTCATTCGTTTGCAGCCATGTTCTGCGCATATCTAATATATAAAAAATAATGTTTGACGGTTCGTATTTTATGTGCAGCCATACCGTTCATCAGATTGTGGTACAACTTTATCAACTTATTGCTTGCACTTGCGCGAAGGTTATAGGCATAGTACAATTAACTTACGGTAGGTGGTGCTCGTATCGTACCGCGATTTAGTTACAGCCTATATAACGTCCCACTGCTGGTCACAGGCCCCTCTCATTTCTGAGAGGGTTTTTAAGGCAAGAAAGTGTCCGCAGCGCCGCCCCAATGCGTGTTGGCGAACTTCACGTCCTTGAAATATTTTTTTCTTATTCCTCAGACATGCAGGTTTCCTCACGATGTTTTCCTTCACCACAGCGCACGTGGTAAATCAGCACATAAATTGCAATTAACAATTTCGTTGGTGCCGGCGAGGATCAAACCCGGGAACCTCGCGTTTTGTTATATCAGCGAGCGTTAACCATCTGAGCTACTACGGCTTATTTTTTTGAAACGGTGATTTATTTGAAAGTTATATATCATCATCATCGTTATCATTCCTAGTTAACGATATAACTGTTCCAAATTTAAAATGATATTTCCACAATTATTCCTTCTGCAGCTGCTGCAGTAGCAAGCCGGGTACCAGGTAATAATAAATAAATGTTAATGTATCATGTGAAAATTAGACCAAATGTGAACTGGTAACCTCGCTGTGATGGATCACGTTGCTTACTACTGGCCAGACACATTTGAACAGATTTTCATCGTCAATGGCAACAGTCCAGTTTGCTGCATTGGGACGCTAGAGACCGTTTACTGGGAGCATCGGTGATTTCGACCTTAAAGGATATTTGTTTTGAAATTATAAAATCGTTTTAATTGTATGGTTAAAGATTTATTTATGATATGAAAAAGATAAAGTATATTGAAAGTAGATGGTAACATAAAAGAATCTGAAAAGATTATTTATTATCTATTTATTTTTCAGTAAAACCTAATCCCCAACACATTTCATAGTATCATAACTACTGAGTACGTTTCATATTAAATTGTTTCAATTTTTTTCGTTTGATCTCTACGGTGGTTAAACAAGCTCCAGTACTGTCATAACTCCAACCAAACCGTCATGTGGGCAGACTACCGTAATCAAAAGTCTAAACACGTAAATATGATGTACGTACATTAAACAATAAGCTACAACAGACGGGCGTTAGCATGTCAAATGTTCGGAGTGACCTCGACACCTTTGAGGAACCTTCAGAAGCCATGTTCGAAATAACGTGTGAATACGCAAATATTGATTTGCGGTTCATTCAATGTTCTGTATGGGCGGTGATGGATTGACGCTCAACATAATTTTTACATAATATTTATACAAGTTTAAACTAATGATTTCTGTCAGTAATAATGATAACAATGTCCTCCAGAATAAATTTCGGCAACGGTGTACGGTTTCAACGGGCTTTTTTAGTTAGTTACAGCGAATTTCTCGGTAGAAAAACCCTAGAACTGATTTGCCTGACTTGAACCCAAGACCACATTTTTTTTCTCTTTATTAGGGATAACAAACAATTGTACAATATATGTTGTTAATAGTAATAATAATACAATATAATCCTATTATGAAACACAATACTATATTTAAGCTTAATAATCATAAAATCAACACCGTTATCCACATATTACTACTGGGTCTGTGTACTTAACAATTAAAATTTAAATGTAATATTCTATTAAAAACGACCCGTTCACCAATAAATACATCGAAAAGCAAACTGATTTACACATATGCATGTAAATGTGCACGTATATACATAAACACACACACACACATACACACTCACACAAATACATACATATATTACACACCACATGATTAACAGTCACACTCATGACCACTAAGATCAACGAGACAGTCAAGTAGACAATTACTTAGGTATAATTATAATAGTAATAGTGTCCTCCAAACCAAATTTCAATCACGGGAGCCAGTCTCCAACGGTGCAGATGCACGAGATAGCAAGACAGGATTACAGTGCCCAAGTGTATGCGCAAGGACAGGTGCAATCTCTAATCCCTTACTCTCATAGTCTGATGAAACGGTAATTCTACACGGTCGGAATGAGATCAGACGCAGGCAAAAGGCTTTACGTGCTCTCTGAGGCACGAGGGTGTATGGAACACCGCTATATTCCCGACTCCGGACTGCTACTGAGAATCGCTTAACAGGAAAACCCAATGACTTGTGGCCGTGGAAGGAAAAGAGGAGATCTCCGGCCGGGCAAGTTGATCTGCCCGGGAAGCGGCCGTTCTGAGTAGTAGTAGTTTTTTTTTGCGCCCGAAGCAAATAAGGGCTACCCTCCGGTGAACAGGGGAGGGAGGTGGTGAATGTTCATAGCATACCACGCAGCCGGCTGCGTGGTTATGTGGAGACTTTAACCCACTTAACACCACCCTTTGATTGGCTTAATGATCTAGCAAGGGATCTTTAAGCCGCAAACGGGCGCGACCCACCTTGGGTGAAAGGAAGGCGCAGCGGCGTTAGTTCGGAGCTATTCTATATATACTGTTTTTGCTTCGGAACTTTGATAGCGCGATTTAGACTTCGATGTGTTTCGCTTGTGGCGCGACAATAGCGCCACCGTAAACTGATATTGGCTCGACCCGGGATTCGAGTCCGGGACCTCATGATCAGCAATTGCGTTTACGACCACCAGACCAACGAGGCAGTTATAATGTACATACCGGAATATTAACAATCGATTGGAAACTGTTTCACTTACAATGTTCCTCCTCATCCTCCGATAGATCAGATACTCATCACCGATTAGATGATTCTATGACTACAGAATAATCGATGATTAGTATCTGATGCGCTTTGACGTTTTTTATCAGAATCGTCTAATTCGAAAACATTTGAAAATAGCCGCCGTCGAGTCCTACCAAGTTGCTATTTGCAAGTTCTAGTCAGCTAAGGACGACCAATTTCGGCACCAATATTATTTGTTCGAGGTACTGTGAAATTCACCCCATTCAGCCCCTGAGCTACCACGGCACGGAAGGTATACAGAACCAGCATAATTACGGGCTGTGAGGTATTCCATCTTAGCCCTCAGAGGTGAAAATGCAACTCCTTCTTTGTTTGAAGTTGGTTGCCATTATCAATGAAATACGGTAGCCCCTTACCATCAGGTCGACCGTTAGTACGTTTATCATTTCAGTTTTACCAACACCAAAGTTGTTATAATGCAAAAGTTTCAAGTTTTCCAAATAGAAATAAATTCCATTAGAATCTATAAAAGTTTTCCGATAAACATGATCGTAGGCATTCCCTTAATGATTTTATATCATACCACTGCAAGAATTCAAGATATTACAACTTCTTTCTCTGTAGATCGAACCAAAAATAAAACATAAGTGAAGGTAGCCATGGTTAACACTAACATTGGGACATCGTACTCCTCAGTGCCCTCAGTGACCCCGAGTCAGTACTACAGTAAAATTTTCCAAACGTTGAGAATATAAAAAGTAAGTAAACGCAATAAAAAAAATCATAAAAACTAGGACTACACTTTCATTAAAATTTATAAGCCTTTCCCATAAAACCAGAGGCGGGTTGGCAACCGCAGCTATTTTTTATTTTTAGTTGTAATCAGGATGCTACTGTCCGCCTTCTATTTCAGGTTCCCTCTGTCACCTCTTAAGACACCCACGCGACGATATGGGGTGGTGGATATTCTCACACACCACTACACAGATTCAAATACTAATGTTAATATTATAAGTTCAAGTACTCTAACTTTAAATGCTAACAGCGATACGTGTTTTGCCGATGATAATCTGCTTATCGTGAGTATATATCATTGTAACATCTCACATTGTTCATAATGGTAAATTGTAGGAAATTGTCACTAAACTGCGAGCACAGGACCAAAATTACGCCGTTTTAAATTAAAACACATAATTTTGTTAATTATCTCCGCGCAAAAACGATTCAAATAATTTCTATCGTCTTATTTCGTAGTAAATTTTAACATTAACACACGATTTTACATCCGGTTCGAATGAAAAGGCTATGTTTTAAATATAGGATGACTTCAGATTTGAACTTTAATAAATAAAAATTACCATTACCGCCTATCAAAAGTCCACAGCTGAACAAGGATCTTCTCTATAAATTTTCCTCATAGATTTTGTTAATAAAATAAGGGTGAAAAACAAACACACAGTTCACCTGATGGTAACTGGGTGCTGTAACCCATAGACATCTACATCTATCCTCGATCAAGAATCAAAATGCTGATGCGTTATCACCTCTGAGGACTAAAAAGGGTAAAAAGGGTCTCCGGTTCTATACACTCACCATACGAAACACAGTAGCGTAAAATAGTAACGTTGAGCTGTTATTTTACGCTGGTATTCTGTAAGAGCGTGGTCCTGGGGTCGGGTCGAGTAGACTCATTCGTGCTACAACTATTATATTGCTCTAGAGTGGTTCTACCACGTATAAAGTTGTCATGCTTGACACAAGCGGGTTGAAATGCAGAATGTAAGATGCAGTCTTTTCATCTTCTGCTATTTCATAAAACGAAAATGCATTTGAGCCGTATTCATCTTCTCACCCCCAGTCATTTAGGTAAAAATGACTGACTGTTTCACCCTTTATGTCGTTCAAAATCTCATTACGAATTAAATCATTAAATTTTTCATGTGAATATGCTATTAATTATCCGTTGTGGAATAATTAAGGAGCTTTACAAACATTACGTTTTAATAATGTAATAACTACTTAAAATTAAGTCTTATAAAGTTAACTCAAAATTTAGTTAATTGTATGACTACTTGGTATGTGCCCGTCGTGCTACTTATTTTTAATTTCGTTTAAAAATAAACGCGGCGAAATCCTTAAAAATAGTTTTATTCAATGTATAGTGTTCGCGTAAATCATGAGCCTTAAGTGTTGCTATATTTGTCACCACGTAAAACAAATTTGTCTCGATCTCAGTGCTAAGTGATGACACTGAAGAGTCATGTTGCTCGAAGCCATGTTGTAACAAAGCCGGGTCGCGTCGTGAGGGCGCGCGATGAAAGTAAGATTGTAAGAGTTCCCATCTCGCTGCGCTGTAACTACGGGCATGCCCTACTAATTCGAAATTTATTCTCCCATCATGATTTTGTACCGTGTGTGGTGTGAAACTTTCCACTAACCCACATAGTCCCATGGCTGTCGCAAGAGGTGACAGAGGGAAATAGGCCAAGAGATAGATAGCAGCGTTTTCCTAATAACAATTAAAAAGAAAAGCACTGCGGTTGCCAATCCGCCGACCAAGCCTGGCATCTATGGCAAATATTTTCCTTATCAAGCAATCTACGGGGAGGCCTATGTTCAGGGGTGAAATTTGAAAGGTCGTAATGAGTGAACCATGTTTTAGCCATGCCTTGGTGGCGTAACAAAATCTAAGTACCTGCTTCGTACTGTGGTGGGTCTTCTAAGATGCTACTATAGGAAAGAGCTGAAAGATCTCTGCCAATAGATAGATAAACATAGCCATCTTTTTTATAGTAGAGGGGCCAAACGAGCAAACGGCTCACCTGATATTAAGTGACTACCGCCGCCCATGAACAACTGCAACACCAGGGGAATCGCAAGTGCGTTGCCGGCCTTTTAGATAGGAGTAAGCTCTTTTATTTAAGGCCCTAAGTGATATCGGTCCGGAAAAATCGCCGGTGGTAAACTATTTCACAGAGAGGTCGTACGCGAAAAAAAACTCCTAGTGAAACGTACAGTGGTGGACCGCTAAGCATCTAGATGGTGTGGATGGTATCGGGATATCGGAAATTTGGCGCCTGGGATTAATCCGAACAATTCCTTAGAGCACAAAAAGAAAATGCAAAGGGATGCAACATCTCTTCACAGCGCCAGTGAATCGAGCCGATCGGAAAGCACTCGGTCGTAGTCGATTCGAGCCGCTCTGCGCTGGATGCTGTCAAGTGAAAGAAGCTGCCACTGGGCACACAACCCATCTCTGATCTTGTTTACAATGGACATAAAATACCTAAAACAGTTATGACAGAATGGAGGATTGTCGTTGTCATTGACATTAAGATAGTCAATCGCAGTACTGAACATCTGGTACCCTTGATGATGCTCCCCATCTCTTACGCTTTACGTACGTGAGAAGTTTATACAGCCATCTATCGAAAGCTATAATATAATTTTTATGGTAGAGCGACGCTGCAGCTATGCTACACAAATGGATCTGTTCGACCGGGTAGGACCACACTCTCACAGAATAACAGCATAAAAGATGAGATGGATATACATTTTACTGGTAAAAAAGCTTTTTACGGGTAAAAAGGCACAGTCTTCAAGATGATCATACACATCTGCATTTTGATTGGTTAAATGTAGTTGTCTATGGGACATATCATCCACTTATTACCAGATGGTCAATGAACTCGTTTGTTTTCCTTACTCTATAAAAAAAAATTCAACGATCTTGCTGACATTGCCATAGTTACCTTTCACTACTTTCCTTACTTTTACGATACAAAATAAAGTGATGGATATGCTGCCATCACACAGTGTAATTAACTCATAAAGATGTCATCATCATCATCACTACAGCCCGTGCTGCTGAAATTGTTACAAATAATTGTAAACGTTAATTAACCACACATTCGGTTGTGAGAGGAAACGTATTTAAGAAATTTAAAATTTAAATATCAGTGCTATTTAATGATAATTTTGTGAGCCCCTCTGATACGCAGCTGAATGTCGAAAACGTGTATGGAAAAATTCGTACGGTACATAAACTGTTTCTATATTGACTTTAAATGTTAATGTTAAAATTTGACAGTCTTTTCCTGATATGTTCCACTCTTGGGCACAGGCCTCCCCGTATATGAAAGCGGTTTTAGGGCAAAGAAATGTTCACCGCGACTTCACGTATTCGAAATATATTTTTCCTTTATTAAGTCCTCCTTTTTTAAGTCGATTAAAATAGAATATAACTCTCGCTATTACAAATGCACCAAATGCATTTAGATTCGATTCATTGCAAAATTGTAACAATTAGACTAGAGCTCCATTTGCTATAAAAACCTAAGACACCAAAAAGTTAAATCCGGTGCTGACTAAATGCACATATTCGATGTTTCCTTTCACAGCGACAGCATGCGTTTACTGCATACATCGTGACGAGTATCCGTAAAGATAACGGATATCTGCCATTTTTAAGAAATAGTAGCTATTTATTCTACTGCACACCGACTAACATACAAATTAATGAGGAAACGAAACCAGTTAAATGGGCACACGTTTTAACATACAACTTAAATGCTTACTGCTTTTGCGCAAGTGCATTCTCTGTTCTCTCACTCTCATAGCACGATGAGTCAGTAATCCGACACGACTGGAGAGACTTTAGATGCAGGACCAACGACCTTACGTGCTTTCGGAAGGGGTGTGACATAGGGATGGGCAAGTGAAAAAAAATGTCGATATATATCGTTTCGATATTTTTACTAAATCTTCGTTTTACATGATGTGGTAGAATATGGTCCAAAATTTTACTACCGCAGGTGGTTGTTAGAGGTTTGCAGTGGAAAAAAAACGACAACAGCACATGGCTGCTTTACGTAGTTGCTTTTGTTGGTTAATGTTGTGTCGATTAAAATGTCGATAAAATGTTGTATTAATACATAAAAAACGAAAATACGTTAAATTGATATGAACCCGATATTCTAAAATAAATAATGAATATCGATACATCGCGAATAAAAATATCAACGATATAAACGTATCGATATATTTATGAGAAAATATCGATATTTCGATAAATCGATACTTTTTAGCCAAGCCTAGTGTGACACTGACAATTCCCAGACTCCGAGCTGCTATACTAAGAATTTCTGATATAAAAATCCATAATACTTCTAGCCCTGCCCGATTTTAATCCCGGACCACATGACCAACATGACGCAGTCGATTTATGTATTATTTCAAGGTGTTAACATGAAATTTCCAGTTTTAGTTTACCCCTGTCGCCGCTTGTGACAACCACGAGATGATATAAGGGTAGTGAATTAAACTGCCACTAGCAGCCTTCATATAACTTTTTTAATCAAATTTAGGAAATATATTCGCTATACGCTATTTAGATCATTAGATCATTAGATAATATTTTATACAATTATCAGAAAATTTACTAGTTCGCGAAATTACGACACATCTCGTCAGGCATACCTCAAAACCTGAAAACGAGATTGTACAACCAGTACGTGTAGCCAGTGATGAAATATGGATCTGAGGCGTGGTTCTTGACTGCTGACCGTATGGGAACGCTCAAGGTTGCTCAGCGACCTATGGAGAAGTTTATGCTCGGCTTTTCCCTCCTTCATAAAATGGGGATATCCGCAGTAGAGCCAGAGTGACCGACGTAGCGGCAATGGATTAGTAAGCTGAAGTGGCAATAGGCCGGCCATATAGCTCGAAGAACCGACAACTGATGGAGAAAAAAGGTTCTCCAGCAGCAGCACTGTAACGTTAGACTTGTAACGTTCTTTACAACTAGTTGGAGTGACCTCGTAAGACACGCAGAAAGTCGATGGTCGCAGGTGGTTCACGACCGTACTTTGTAGCATTCCTTGGGGGAGGCCTATGTTAAGCAGTGGACTTGTAAAGGGCTGATAATGTTGATGATGATCAGTACAAGTTAAGTAAGTCGACGCACCCTGAGGACTAAGTTGAAATGCTGCGTTGTCAGTAAAAATGGTCTCTAGATCCCTACGTTCAACATATGAAACATATAAACGAGGCAATCTTCTTAGTTCTCAGGGTGACAACGTATTTACGTTTTACGAGGTTACGAGGAAAGATTTTGGGGTCTATGTCACAGCATCCACTTACGATCAGATGGACTATGAGCTTGTTGTCGCCTTTATACCATATTAAAATTATCATTATTATAAGCTAATTCTAAAATTAATCTATTTCTAAATATAAAAGTGCTCAATAATAATG
>DWHP01000284.1:0-21642 GCA_018247895.1 Parnassius honrathi
TAGTTCGATATTAAAATGCCGCCTATACAATCCCTCGACACAAATTGGTGACAGGAGAAGTTAAACCGATCGCTCAACATCAAAGAAAGACCTCGTTATAACATTTATTAACGAAACTAAACTAAAACAATTGCGGCCGTCAAGCGTCTAACAATTTCGATTTAACTCGAGGTTTGCGGGCTCAATTTTCTCCCAACGCGGCGCTGCGTTTCGCAGCTTCAAACCAACTAACAGCGCGCGCCTAAACTCCCACTCGATCGGCCGCGCCCTCTAGAGGGATGCAATCCGTCCAAACGTTCAACCAGTTCTCAATCGGGCGCGAACAAAACCAATATACTCATTTGAACATTACGCAAGAAATGCTCTTGGGCGACGATTTGGACGGTTACTCCAATTATTTTGGAAATTGAAATAAAAGAATAAACTTTTTCAATTCATTTTTGTGCTTATTATTTATCAACGACAGAGCGTAATTCGTCATCGTCACCACTCGGACGTCGTTCCGCCATGACTGAGAGGGAATACTGATTACTGATAGAAAAAATATCGCAAAGCTTTTACTTTTCAATATTATTGAAGCCAGTAGGTATCGCGGATTTCTAAATTTTCCGATTAACCTGTGATATTATCACGATACTGCGATACGGCCTATTATACCATCAGTATTATCACGATATCGTAATAATATTGATTTGACAAATGACAATGACAATGTCATATTACGAAAAGTAAAAAAAAGAGATTACTTCCAGGTATATATAATGTACTCTGTGAGAGATTACCATTACAGAGTAGAGTACTTTCTAATATACTGAAAATTACCATTATTTGCTCACGTTTCATACATATAATTTTATTAATTTTTACTATGGAAATTGCACCAGCATGATTGAAGTTTCAAATTAGATCTGTGATTGAAATATTCACAACTTTTATAAAATTGAACTCAGATTTATCATTTTTAAAAGTGCCTTTGTCATATCACTATTTTATGTGATTTTCTTTAAATCAAAGAACTTACGCTATTTGCAAAAAGATTTAAACGGTTTTAATAATTTGTGGCCCAATTATAAAAACAGAAAAGGTAGGTACATATTAATGAAGCAATTAGTACTGCACACTTACGGTAAATCGTATCGTATTCACCAAAGTGTTATTACTATTCCTATGCCGTTTTCAGATGCAGCTTAACGCTGATCCAAGACGTGCTGATCGTGAACGCCGCTTCAAACCTCCTCCACCAACTTCAGCGCCAGCGGAAGATCTTACTACTGACTACATGAATATTCTTGGTAAAGTTTGATTGTATATTTATTTTTTTAATTTCAGGTCCAATAGTACTAACTATAACTTAGTTTGTAGTTACAACATCCAACATAAAAAACAAGAAAAATTTGTTGACCCAATGAAGTGTTGTGCTATACTCATATGAAGTGTTGTGCTATACTCATATGAAGTGTTGTGCTATACTCATAGTTACATTTTTTGTTGTCTAAAATTAATTTATTAAGTCTACCTAAAGTTTATTTAAATAATATTTAGATTCCCATCTAGCTGCGTAAAAAATCATGGGCTTCAACATGAGCTATACAATGAACTGGATATGTGTTACTGAAATTACCCACAGTAATTACCACCTTACTATCTCAATTATTTTAAAACATTCATCTTTTAAGACCAAACTTATGCTTGTGTAAATACACTAGAAATAATTACAGTGTTATATTGAGCACCTGTTATATTGAGGTTGTAAGACTGATTCAGAGTTTTGTCATTATCAAGAGGTCAACATAATGGTGCTTTAGTCATCCATCTCAGCCTGTCAGCTTATAAAACACAACAAAGGCAAAAATACCAACAAAATTGATCTTAACATCTTAATGAACTAACTGATATCTTAAATTTAAGATATATACAATTATCTATGGATATGTTGATGTTTATTTATAATGCAATGATATTTATAAATAAGAGTGATTTTACAAATATTACTATTTCAAACATTTTTAAGATTAAATCCCCAACTCCCTGCCATTCATTTCTGAAATTCTTTCAAAAAATGTACTGTTAATCCCCTAAACCTAAAAGATAAATAATTCCATTAAGAAATAAGCAACCTGAGTTACTTTTTCTGTGCATAATTTTTAAATTTTATTTATTTATATTACCAAACTTAAAGTGCGTTATGTTAAAGGTTAAAGTAGTTTAAAGGTATTAACAGTGCAGTACATTGTACTGTGCGACCAAAACAATTAAGTGCATGACAGCTAAGACATCATTAGAATTAGGGGAGGTACACCAAAATGGTGATGGGTCACTAAGGGAAGCCCCGGATAGAGGCAGGGTGCAGGCGCCGAAACCGCATTCCTGTGTGCGCTTAATTATTTTAGCCAAATTGTATCTCTCTATCTATCTTTTTTCAGGAATGATTTTTTCAATGTGTGGTCTAATGATGAGGCTTAAATGGTGTGCTTGGACGGCTGTGTTCTGTTCAAGTATCAGTTTTGCTAACTCAAGAGTTTCTGATGACACAAAACAGGTAATACATGAAGCTAAAACAATGTATAATTTTTTGTACTTAAGTACAAAAATCTGCCAATTTTGCTCTTTTTTCGTATTCGTAGCCGTGGCTTGGTTATCCTAGCATTGGTATGGTGAACAAGGAGAAACCCACTTGTCTGGCTCAAGTTGTGAGGCCAGCTCCAAGCTAGCCTATTCCGGATGCGCATTTGTGGACTGTGGCAGGAGGGATGTCCTGTCTTCCACAAACCACAACTGTAGCGGGGCCGCATCGTCGATGCGGTGGTGGTGGTAAGGCTGCAGAGGGAGAGAAGTGTCGGTCGAGGGGCGCCGCTCTCTCTACTCTCCGCAGCCGAAAATAAGAGTGATAAGCGAGCACACAGCTTACATTAAGAATCACAATGCAGATGCATTGTCACCTCTGAAGACAAAGATGAAATTCCTCATATCCAGTATAAAGAATCTCCGTTTCTCTGCACTCACCATATAAAACAGCACCGTTAAGCTGCTATTTAACGTTTAGCTGAGTTGAGCCAACACATTTGAGCTACCACAATAATATAGTGCAACATGGCTCTACCACATATAAAAATTTGATTGGAAGCAAATCCATATACCAGATCTGACACTTTAGTGGCGAAGGTTAGTGTTTCCGAGTAATCGGTTTGCCTGACCCCATGGCCTCCATGTAATGGTCTCAGGAAAGTCAGCTGCATAAGTGGAGTATAAGGACGCGGAGGAAGGCGCTCAGAGTATCCTGGTGTGCCATACATGAGAAGGAAAAGGAGTATGAGTTATCCTCTCCCGTAGAGGGGTGGCTATGGGGTGGCCAACACTGGTGGTACTGTGGTGGAGTAAGAAAGCGTGACCATAGCCCTGCCAATATGCGGCAAATTTGGAACAAAATAGCAACCCATCCTGGCCACACGAAGTGGGTATGCATAGGCATTTCTCATATAAAAAAACTATTGGCTTTACCACATGAACATATTACTTTATAGATTATTAATTCTTACAACATACCTTACAAAATATATTTTAATGATTTAAATTTTTTTTTCAGATTGTAAGTTCATTTATGCTTTCCATATCAGCTGTTGTGATGTCATACTTACAAAATCCTGCACCAATGTCTTCTCCATGGGCTGCTCTAACAACTTAGTTTTGCAATATATACTGACAAAATATAAATTATCATTTCATTGTTAATAAATATGTTATAGATTATAAATTGTTATTAAATGTCTTTTTATTTAGTATACTTCAAAACTAAAACTGAAGGGTTAAGCCAGTATAAAAACATAATCATATTATGATGCCAGTAATGATCTATGGTTGATCTTCCTGCAAAAGTGTTTTTCAAATAATTTAAGTAACTACAAAAATGGACGATGTTCTAATTATAACTGTATAGTGGCGTTGTAAGAATATGCACTATCCCATGTCGTCCGATGGGTTTTGTAAGAGGCGACTGAGGGAAGCAAACCAGGAGTTGGCCAGCATCTTCTTAATAACAACTACAAAATAAAAATCTTCCTTCCCAGCGTCACAACTATAGCAAACATTATTCCATGAGTGACAACAAAGAAACGGCCCTACTGCCCTGCGGTCTCCTTATATCTGGCAACGGGACGGAGCGTGTTGTCCACATATCTGACGAGAACATACTGGAGCTGGGAAAAATAGACTATACGATATGATATGATCGATTTATTTAAAGTACGACGGGAGGTAGGATACAGTAATCATCGAATTCGTCGGTAACAGATGTAGGATTTATTGCCCACAAGTCTCGTTAACGTTGTGAAAATTGGAATTGCGTCGACAAAGTTTGCGTGCCTTTTACTTAAAGTCACCAAACGGTATTCGTTGAAGCTCAGACAGGCTTATGAACCAACCTCGTCACATCGTTATGAGGTGTAGGATATTTATAAGGATATCTCTAAAGCCATACATTTCTCCAAAACCCACTGTACGGTGTTGACGGACAAGAAACGACGGTGAACTGAAGGCAGGGAAATTCGTAATCGAGCAACAAAACCTAAGGTTTCAACTCCTGACCGACTTCATGGAGAAAGGTTGCCCAACAGAAAGTGGAGCTTATATTACATTATACGTGGTAGAGCCACGCTGCAGCTACGTTATGGTTGTAGCACGAATGGGTCGGCTCGACCGGGGAAGAACAACGCTCTCACAGAATACCAGAGTAAAATAGCAGCCTGATGCAGAGATCCGAAGACTCTATTTTACTGAAAACGAGGCATTCCATCTTGGTCCTCAGGGGTGACAACGCATCTGCGTTTTGATTCTTAATCGAGAATAAATGTACATGTCTATGGGCCGAAGCATCCACTTACCATATATACTACACCATACCACTATACCAAGTGGACTCTGTGCTCGTTTGTCACCCTTATTCTATAAAAAACCTGGTCTAGCCCCGACGGATCGACGAAAAATAAGATTGACTTCATTAACAACTATTCAGTGATGTCTCCGTAATCGCGACTGTGAAAACTGGTAGCGATCACCGTATGGTGAAAGCCACATAAAAGATTAAGACCATCCAGGTCACGTCGTAAAGACGCCGTTTCGTTCCTATCGTGCTCTTATCCAAAATCCCGACAACTATCAGCTCGAATTACAAAATCGTTTTCAGTGCTTAGTATTAATACCGTGGACGATATAAATGACAAGCTCGTGGAAACTGTCCATGCGACCGGAACTAAATTCTGCAAGACCCGTAGCAGAAGCACTAAAAACTCACTTAAACTCATGGCTGTTAGACGGGAGATGCTTTAGTAATGTACATAGGCTGCATTAGGTGACAGGGGGTCACCTAATCTGACGCCACTACAAATGTTTATTTCAGGCTGGTCTCTCTAACTTTACATTAATTTTGCTTTTATAGTAGATGTCTTTGATAAGATCTACATAGGCTGCACTAAAAGTATCGGGAATGGAATATTTCCATTATTCTTGTCATATTAAAATCTTTTTAATTGAAAACTCCTTGGTTTTAAAAATCGAATACCACTTATTTATTTAAAAAAGGATTCTCGGTCTTGTCACAAGGATTGGCAAATTTGTTAAGTCGTTGAGAAAATGGAATTGACTTGAGAAAATTCAAAAGCGATGATTTATTATGACTTTCGAAGTAGTTTAACACAAAAACAGTGTGTTGACCGGATGATTTCTGCATTTGGTGATGAAGCCCCTTTTTATTGGGATCGAGGCATTCCATTACAGTCCATAGAGGTGACATCTTCATTTTATTTATTGATTGAGGATAAATGTAGATGTATATGGGCCACAACGCGCCCATTTACCATCGGGTGGATTGTGGGCTCGTTTTTTACCGTCATTTAAAAAAAAATCTCACGTATAAGTAATCTATGGAGAAGCCAATACGTAACACAGCAGCATTTAAACAGCTTTTTCACGCTGGTATAGTGTGAGAGCCTGGTCTCTCCCACTAGAGCCAATCCATTTGTGATGCCACCCTAATGTAGCTGAAGCCTGGCTCTACCACGAATTAAAAGTCATACATGTTGTATATGTCATGTCATTTTATATATTACATTATATATTACATAATGATCGTCGTGTGCATAAACATGGTTATTACTCTTCACGATAGGGCTTTTTAGAATTTTAAATCCATTTTTTAAAAAATTTTAGCTAATGCTTGACTACTATCCAACCCGACGGTAAGTGATGATGTGGCCAAATATTGTAAAGTGCACAATCGTCAATTAGTAAAAAATAATTTTACTTTTAATCTACCTAGCCTTCGTGCTCAATACAATTTTTGTCATTTATACGATTTTAGTATATTCAGTTATGTTTTATGTTCATCATCATCGTCATCATCACAATCATCATTACAGCCAATAACAATTTAATGCTAAACATAAGGCTCCCCCAAGGAACACAAAAATGCATAGTTCTGTGCCCCGTGCATCCGTCGAATTTTTGGATGTCTTACCAGGCCGTCACTCTGTCTAATGGAGAGCTGCCCCACACTTCGCTTGCCGTTACGAGTTTGCCACTGTATGATTAAAACGCTATCATTTTGTCCGGAAGATGCCGAAAGAGCCCATATAAGAGTGACAAGAATTGCCAGAAAAATCCCATGACCTCCAATAGACTGCGTAATAACCATCTCATATACGAAGCATGTAAAGTACCAAATCGTTTTTATAACTTTTATTATTATTAAGATTTTTTAATCGTTCGTCATGCGTACAAAAATGGTGGAATAAATTGCCAGCATTCTCAGCAGTCCTTTCATAATGTGGGTGTCATTAAGGCAAGAGTTAATTTGTTAAGTCATCGCGCTGCACCATCTTCGGCTGCATCGCCACTTATAGTGTTATTTACGTATATTACGCGAGTTAGTTACGCGCTGGCTTACAATAGTAAAACATACTCATTTTTTTTAAATAATAATCATTGTAAAGGCAAAATATTCTTGCTATCATATCCTACTATATTAAATCGCTAAACCTTTCTACAGAAAACCCCAACAAAACGATCGTGCGGACACATACGGAAGCCATCCATCATATTTATAACTGAAATTCACGTATGTTCTACACCGTATATTATTATAATATATGAAATCTAATTGAATTATGCAAATATTTCTCCTCTGAAACACCAGTTAAGTTTTGTTTTAAATATAAAGAATAATGGTGACCAACGAGTACACAGTCCACGTGATTGTTAGTGGATGCTGTGGCTCATAGACATTTACATCTATTTTCGATTTAGAATCAAAATACAAATGCGTTGTTACCCTTGAAGACTAAAATGGATTGACCTGTTTCCAATAAAAAGGGTCTCCGGATTTATCACCATACTAAAGAGCATTAAGCTGGACTGTACTCCTTACTTGTAATGCTTTATAAAACTTGTAATTCATTGGTGCTACAACGTTTAATTTAAATTGTATAATGACTTATATATCATATGAATATTTAATAGTGCCAAAAGAAAACTATATAAAAATAAATGACAATGAAAAAAAATTATTCAATATTTTGTCCAACCTTAAAACTTTAAGGAGGACATCAGCATTACAAACAAATCTGTAAGTGAACTCATAAACCTAGAAAATCAGTAAACCGTTTACTCTTCACTGCCATTAATTTGAGAAAGCTAACAACATAAGAGGATAACCATTAGAGCGTGCTAATGGAAAGGCACATTTTATCAGATTTACGACCACGATCTCAATCTCTTCTTTCATTTAATTTTCCTTAAAAACGAGCAAAAGGTGTAAGAAATGAGCACATCTCATCTGATTAAATTCGGTTATGTCACATTGATAGATTATAAAAGCAAAATAATTTGATATTTTAACACGCATTTTTATAATTTGAGATGTTTTAACCCGCTTTTATTAGCTTCGTGTGTACATTATGTCTATCTATCTGTGTACGGTAATATTTAAACGTAATTTGTCACCAATTTGAAGGACCTATGATAATACAATAATTTTATTACTGTATGCAAGTATCCCGATCTGTATCACCAAGATGAAATTGAGTTTTCTTAAACTCTATATTATTTTCATCCATTTTAATTTAAGGACTTTGATTCTATGACACATGGCAATTCAATCATAATTTATACTAGTAACTAGCAACTTGCCCCGGCTTAGTCTAGATAGGATATAACAATGTGCTTTATTATATATTCTTATTGATTTAAGGAAATCGAAGATCTTTAATATTTTCGTGTAGATACCTCCTCGCATTGCTCTGTTTATAGAGTTTCATCACAATCAGTTCCGTTCCGACGATCCGTCCGGACAGTCAGACGGATATTTCTTAAATGGTTATAAATGCCTTGCTATTATGCAAATAACACCCTGAGCGTTTTGTTCGATAACTTGTTACCATCTTCTAGGTAGTGATATAATTCTGTTACAGTAAATATCTTGGGATTTTTGATCAAACAAAATGCGACAAGTAGTTTTGACAGTTCTTTTTTGATGTTAACCAAGAGAAAAAAAAGTAAAAACAAGTGAAACTCTGAAGGTGCAAGGTCAGGGCTATATGGTGTATGCGTGAACACTTTCCAAGTTCTCAAGTTTTGCTAAGTGGCCAAAGATAAAAGATCGCTTCTTTTCTTTTGATTTATTCCGGCCGTTTTTTCTCAATTTCTTACTTGAATCTCATTAGTTGTTGGCAGTAAAATCGATGGTTTTACCCGGAAGTAAAAGCTCGTAATAAGCTATGCCCTTCTTATCCCACCATATAGCATCACATTATTGCGTGTTAATCCGGGTTTCACGACAATCTGTGGAGCTTGACTACACTTTAACCACGACCTTTTTTTTTTCAAGTTCTTGTCGTAGGTGATCCAATTCTCATCGCCATTGGTCAATCTTTTCAAAAATGAATAGGTTTCATTAGATGTCTTCCAGTGAGATCGTGTGGTACCCAAACATCGAGCATTTTTGTATAGCCAGACGTTTTCGAATGGTAGAAAACCGTTTTCAAGTCAATCCTCAATTCCTAACCTATGCTCCACTTTTTCAAAAATGGCATCTACTTTATCCGTATGGGGGCGAACAGAGCGAGCTGCAACTTTGACATTGAAATTCCCGGATTGAAAACGTTGAAAGCAACTTTGCGCTACTCTTACTGACACTGCATTAGGTCCGTAAACGTCATAATCATTTCAGAAACCTTCAGAATGTATCGAATTTCTTCGTTAGATTCACCCATTTTGGCGGACAGAAATACAGTTGAAAAGTAACGGGAAAGTGCTTTTTTTTTATTAATGTCCTATTTTAAAGGTGAAGACAACTACAAAATCTCAAAAAATATACAAAATTCCTCATAGTTCAAAAACTTTATAAAATAAAGTTTGTGTAGAAAGGGTCAAACTAATTCCAACCATCGTCCGAAAACTTTACGCGCCTTCTGAGCTGGGTTTTAATATTTAGATAAAGTAATTAATCTGTTTGGTCTATACATCTATACGTATAAATAAACTTGAAGTGTCTGTCTGTAACATTGAAATAAATGACATTTTTTATGCTCAGGGTGTTATTTCCAGAATAGTGAGATGTAAGTAACCATTAAAAAAATATGTCTGCGATGAAACTTTACGAGCAGATCAATGCTAGGAGGGATCTATACCAAAATTTTAAAGATCTTTTTTTCTTTTTGGCATAAACGAAATGGTCTCTGATTATCTTAAGTCTAAATAAGGCCACATTGTTAGATCCAATCCCGGCTAAGCCAGGGCAGGGCGCTAGTTACTAATATAAGGTATGAGGGAATTACCAAATGTTATAGAAACATGGTCCTTAAATTAAAATTGATTAAAAAATAATATAAGAGTTTAAGAAAACCTAATTTTATCTTGGTGATCCTGATCAGGATACCAGAATAAAATTAATAAATTATTGTGTTGTCATAGGTCCTGCAAGTTAGTGTAAATTATGTTAAAATATTAAGTTACACAGATTCGTAGGTAGCTAGATACACGCGAAGCTAATAAACGGGGTTTAAAAACATCTGAATTAGTCGCTAAAGTATTTTGTTTTCATGTTCAATCAATATAGCATAATCTAATTTAATCAGAAGAAGTGTGCTCATCCTTAACACCTTTTGCTCGTTTTTGCGGAAAATTAAATGAGAGACAAGATTAAGATTGTGGGCGGCGAATATGATTAAATTATAGGTGCCACATCATAAGTACCCCCTAATATTTACCCTCTTGTGTTCTTAGCTTTCTCAATTTAAAATGCCGGTGAAGAATATATGGTTTATCAGTTACCTTACAGATTTGTTCATCTACAAGATTCTGATATTTAGTGAGGCATATTTTAAGTTCCATATAACAAGAAAATTTAAAAAAAAATTATTTGTCATTTATTTTGGTACATAGTTTTCTTTTTGCACTAGCAAATATTCATATAAGTCAGTATAAGTCATTTTACAATTTAAATTATTGTAATTAAAGTTTTAGCACCAATGTGCTATAACTTTAATATAACAGTACAAGTAAGCAGTAAAGTACAGCTTAGAACCGGACACCCTTTTAATTGGCAACGAGGTAATCCAGTTTAGTCCACAATGGTCACACCGCATCTGGATTTTGATTCTTAATCGAGGGTAGATATAAATGTTTATGAGCTACATCATCCACTTACACTGGACTGTGTACTCGTTTGTGACCATTATTCCGTATATTTAAAAAAACTCAAGTAGTGTTTACGAAGGGAAATATTTGCATAATTAAATAAGATTTTAGGTATTGTAATAATTTATGGTGTAGAACATACGTTAATTTCAGTCACAAATATTGTTACAAGCCATAATCAATACCACTATCGCCATCTAGTGTGGGGTAGCAGAGCGAGGAGAACTTTCTAGAAAGTCCCATGCTAGACCTTTCCCACTGGCGTCATCTAGTATCGAGTGGCGGAACTGGGAGAGAACCTCCTATACCTTGTCGGTCGGGATTAGTACGTGCTCGAACATTCTGGATGTTTCAGGAAAAAAGGTCTTACCTATATAAAGGCGTTAAGGACCGCAATTGTATTAGTATTGAATTGGCGATACAAACGAAGAATTAGGAACGAAATAAAGTAAACTAAAGTGTTAAGTGTGATTAATTATTAATGTGTTTTAAGTTTTAATTAGTTCGATAATTAAAGTGACAATTTTGGTAATTAAATCGGCGGTTTTATTGTCACGAACCCTAAGCTCGTAACAATATGATGGATGGCTTCTGGACGTATAATACCGCACGATCTGTTTATTGTGGTTTTCTATATAAATGTTTAGCGATTTAATATAACAAGAATATTTTACCTTTACAATAATTGATATTTAAAAACAGAATGAATATTTTTTTTACTATTCCAAGCCAGCACGTAACTTATGTCCCACTTGAGGATAAGTGGTGATGCAGCCGCAAACAGAGCAGCGCACTGACTTAACAAATTTACTCTTGAAGAAAAGACAGATGCTGGCAACTTGTTCCACTGTATTTCTGTACGCATGACACACGATTAGAAGTTTTAAATAATTATTAAAGTTATAAAAACGACTTGTTTCTTTACACGTTTCGTATATTAGATGGTTATTTCGTAGTCTATTTGAGGCCATGGGATCTTTCTAGCATTTCTTTTCATTTATATTGGGTCCTTCAGCATCTTCGGAATGACTTTAGATGATAGAGGTTCTTATGTCACCATTACGTGTCAAAATGATAGCGCTATAATCATAAAGTGGCAACCTCGTATCGGTAAGGGAAATGTGGGGCGCTCCCCATCAGATAGAGTGACGGCCTGGTAAGATATGCAGAAAGTTGATGGATGTACGTGGCCCACAACAGTGCATTTTGGTGTTCCTTGGGGAAGGCTTACGTTCAGCATTAGAATTGTAATTGGCTGTATTATGATGATGAACATATTTACAACTGAATATAGTAAAGTCCGATAAATGACAATCAAATTGTATAGAGCACCAAAACTGATAGATAGATAAATTCAAAGCAAGGGTTTTTTTTACAAATCAAGGACTATGCACTTTACCATCTTCGACCCCTTCATCACTTACTTTCAGGTTGGATAGTAGTCAAACACGAGCTTAAAATATTTCAAAAATGGATAAAAATTGGCCTAGTAACCAACTAATGTATGTACACGCCACGAATGTTATGTTGTAAAATGGCACGACGTATATAATGTAAATGACTTTTAAATCGTGGTGTGGCCAGGCTTCAGCTACATTAGGGTGGCAACACGAATGGGTCGGCTCTACCGGGAAGGACCATGATCTCACAGTTTACCAGTGTGAAAAAGCATTTTAATGCTGGTGTGTTACGTATTGGACACCCCATAGATTAACTGATACGGAGGATTTTTTCGGAATAAAAGTGAAAAACCAGCACACAGTCCACCTGATGGTAACTGGGTGCGTTGTGGCCTATAGACATCTACATTTATTCTCAATTAAGAAATAATATTCAGATGCGTTGTCACCCCTAAAGAATGAGATGGAATGCCACGTTTCCAATAAAAGGGTCTCTGTTTCTCTACATCCACCATACGAAACACATCAGCATTAAAATAATACTAGTTTTTACGGATTTTATCGCGTATATTTAACTTTTTAAATACCCGACGTTTCGAGAGCTTTACAGCACCCATGGTCACGAGGAGGAGAAGGAGGAGGAGGAGGAGGGAGGAGACGAGTCCTCCCCGTGACCATGGGTGCTGTAAAACTCTCGAAACTAGTATTATTAAAAACTAGTATTGTTTCAAGATTATGTTATCTTGGATATTATAACTAACGATTGCTAATGATTGTAACCATAAATAAACATAACTATGTACTATCAAAATACCTGTGACCTGGTATTGTGTTATTGTACAAACAGAAGTTGATAATAACATCGCTACTTATATTGATGTGACATTCCTCAACACAGCAGAACAAAACTCAGGATTACATGCAAAAAATTTTGCCACCATCAATGTATTTATCCTTGGTGAATTAGTACTTTCTGATTTTACGAATCCGTTTACCATGATGCCTTGTCAAAAAAAATTCGGAATAAAACTCAACAATCGTAATGATAACTTGAAACATTTCGAAATAAAACAGCACATTAGCTACTTCTCTTAACGAGTATGTATGGCGGACAGTCTTTTGCAGATTTGAGGCATAGGTAAAAGAAATTATTCTTAAAATTTAAGTATAAAATTTATAATGCATTTTTAACTTCCCAGTGGGAAGTTATTGTAATGGGTCCGATTTTGCAAATTGGAAATTTTAACAAGGTCTTTAGAGTCGAATAGTATGGTTTTTAAGAGTATGTCAGTGTGTGCACATGTACGTATGTATGTACATTCGGATTCAATTTTCGCCTCGTGTCTCGAGAACAGAGTGATATTGACATGGGACCTGTTTAATTTAACGCGTAATTATGTAGCTTAACTTCATTAAATTTTGAGCAAAATCTGTCAATTCGTTTTTGTGCCGAATGAAAAATTGTATAAAATATTAAAACACGATATTTTTTATTATTTCCATTGGGAAGTTAGTCGTGTGGACCTTTCGGGTCGCACCTAGACCGCTTTTTATAAATAGGAATCAATATTTCTCGTAAACTTTTCACAAAATCTATCATTGATATATACTTTTAGATATTTTTACATGGTGTAAAATACCCTATTCCCATAGCACTTCGTGTCAGCATCTTGTGTTTTTATTATTAGTATATTTAACTTAATTGTATAATTTATGCATATCTCCCACCTAAACATTCGTTGTGAAACACTTTTACCTTTTTTATTTATTTAATTTTGTTCTGTTTCAATGTGTATTGGTGTACAATGAAGAATATATTGATACAATAGAAACCGCATCGAAGTAGTTTACAATACGAAGGAGCATTATCCAAAAATCATTTAATACGTGTCACTGAGTTTATAATGAAAAGCTTATACTAGTGTTGTCAAAGATATAATTGTAACATAGCAGAATTTCTACTGAACTAGAACTGTACAAAGTGCACGTATTTCTTAGTTTTAAGTCCTATGCCGAAAATACAAATTTTGTATCTGAAAATATTTGTTACGCATAACTACTATAATTTTGTTTTAATTGTCTCCTCACTACCATTTAAGCTAGAAAGACATTTATTCCCCTCGCAAACAACCTTCACAACACGGTAGACTAATGGCCAGTTTATCGAAAAGTAAAAATAAAGCGTGTTTCATTGGATTAAACAAAAAGTAATTGTACCATACAAATCGAGTATCGCTCCGTAAAATTAAAAGTGAGAGAGAGAGAGATCGTCCCGTAAAATAAAAAGTGTCGAACAAACGGTAACTCCTTATTTCAATCTCCGAGGTTTTAAATTTTTCGAAACCCCGTCTTAGTTAGTGAATATGTAATAAAAGGAAGCGATATTGTCACAATTTCATGCTTCTTTTATTTTTCATGTACAACTGGCACCCTCTTTTTAAAACCGGGTAGATTTTATAAAAATAACAAAAATGTTTGTCTTATCTTTTTAATTCAAGAGTACAATACATAGATTTTAAAATTGAAAAAAATATTGATTCACTATTCTCCATACAAATAACACCTTCCTCTGGCTGCTGTAAAGGGTTGTTTTGAAAAATCTCAAAATACGTTTTTATTTATTTTATTTACAGAGTACTTTCAGTAAGTCTTGAAACAAACGCCCCGTAAAATGAAAAGTTTCATAAAAACTATACCTACTATTTCCCCAGGTTAAGGGTAAAATTTTTCAAAATTCTTTCTTAGTGGATGCTTATGTCTTAAAAGGCAGCTACTGTCCAAATTTCAGATTTCTACGTCCAGTTTTTTGGGCTGTGCGTCATAATACAATATTTTATCACTATTACCATACACTATTATACTATACTACTAAACCATACACATTTTGCACCTAATTTTAATACCTTAAATGTAGATTTTTTAAGGAATTATGCATGTGAATTGTATTATTTTTAATTCCAAGTTAATGCAATTTTTAAATAATATAAACCATTATCCGTATAAATTGAACAAACTTCTGAGGACCTTGTTTCGAGAAATCACTCATCTGAATTATTTTATTCTATTTACATTGTACCTTCAGTAAGTTTCAAGTCAATCACTCCGTAACATTAAAAGTTTCACATAAATAATTGCGTAGTGGTGGTGTAAGAATATTCACTGGCCCATATCATCCCGTGGGTATCAAAAGAGGCGGCAGAGGAAACCTGAACCAGGAGATAGCCGGCAGCGTCTTCCTAATAAAATGTGATAAAATAAGAAATTGCGGTTGCCAACTCGCTAGCAAGGCGCGGCAGCTACGACGTATACAACGCTATGAGGCGATCTATGGGGAAGACCTAACATTTACCAACTGCTAATTTAAATGTGGTAGAGCTATTTTATAGTTGTAGCACTAACGGAGAAGGAACTCACTCTCACAGAATACTAATGTAAAATAACAGCTTAATGTTCTGTATATGGTGAGTGTAGAGAACCGGGAACTCTTTTTACTGAAAACGTGGGATCCCATCTTAATCTTTACGGGTGAGAAAACATCAGAACTTTAATTCTTTTTAGAGGATATGTAATGTTTATAGGAACCCACTTACCGCCTGGACTGTGTGCTTGATCCTCGCCCTTATTTCATAAAAAATAAAATTATTTATTAACCAATAAAAGTATAGCAAAGTAACCTAGTCTATAAACATTCAACTCCAAGACAAATTTCCTAGCATTAAAGGGCATAAAACTAACAAAATTCTCTACGTTTCTCCGGTACGGATTTACTTCACATTGTTTATTTCACTGCTGAGAATCAGAGAAGTCTCTATTTACATTTGTATTTTATGTAGTTGCATTTTTAATATTGTAACAGATCACAATACGGACCCCGACAATAGAATTCAGGTTACGTACTGACTTACCGTGAGATTCAAGCTTTCTAAACCACCATGACTATCTTTTCTGTCATGGTCGCCTAACTGGATTCGCCTACTCACCATGTTAAGTGGTGATATAGGCGACTACCACCAGGTTCACACTATTTACAGTAATCCAGTAGAGGCTTATTAAGGTTAAAAATAAGGCAAAAACGGCATTTAATCGTAGTTTATAATGCCCACATAAAGAAAACACTGTATGTGCCATTTTGCCATAAATATAGCTAGCTATTAACAGATTTACACCACTTTGCACTTTCTTTGTGTTTCTATTAAAGCGATATCTAGGTACTTATTTCGATTCGTGACTGCAATTTTATAATAATGTGATTTCGTACTTACATTAAGAGATTGTGACTGAATTTTGTACTAACACTGAAGTGTGCGGTGGCCCCTCACTAGATGGAATGACGACCTGGTAAGACATGTAGGAATTTAATGGATGCATGTGGCTTAGGACCGTGCTTTGTGCCTTATTTTGGGGCCTATGCTCAGCAGTGGACTTGTGATGATGATGATGGTTAGGAGATTATTAGTCCAAAGATTTTTAAAAACATATATTACTAAATACACTGTAAGAGTGCGTTTTATAAAGAAGTAATGGTGACAATACTTCAAGAATACAGCATGATTTTGCAATAACCGGCGAAATGTGAACGGCAAGCTTGCATGGGAATTTCGTACCGCTAATAAAATTTCATGTTTTGAGATATTTTTTTGTTTTAGTTGGTAGTTAGAAGGATAGACAAACCCCTTTTAAATTTTTAGATTTTAAAACTTGGGACATAGAAGTTACAACACGTTTTAATTTTTAAGGTTACGTAGACTTAAGGTGTAGATATAGACCAATATATAATACTGAAGATCATTTCTTTCGTAATCTTCGTCTTTATATTTTTTTTTCATCACAATATGCTGATGCGTCACATTGCAAAGTTTTTGCATTTTGGGAGATTTTGACGACAGCTTAACCCAGCAGACAGTTGATGACAACAGCCACTCAAGTTTGTAAGGCGCCCAAGCGATCGAAATAACTTAAAGCTTATATCAACATCAAAGCACTTGTTTCGTCGTTTTCTCTAATATTTTACTCGCGCGGACATAGACACAAAATCGCAGCACTTTTACGAATCGAAATCTACTTCAAACCATTCTGCCCTTATTATAAAGAGTGCAATAACTTCGTTTTGGCTACTTTCAAGATAATCGCAATTAAAGAAAAACACATACACAAAACAAAATAATTTTTGTTTTGTGTATGTCTTCGTAACTATGATAACTATTTACTTTTACTATATGACAGATAAAATGATGCACATATTTTCTTTGTATACTATATTTGTACATACATTTATATAGTTATTAAAAACACAATAATGTATTTATCTGTAGGACTGCTAATTGTCTTGATAGAGCATGACCGCAATAAGTTGACTACTTATTGCAGTTATCGTTAGTAAACCAACAAATTGCGCTTTTGGGTAGCATAAACTGTATGTCCTGTAGTTTCTTTCCTACCATAAGTGCAATAAATGTCTTAGTTATTGCTGCTTTAATAAGTAAAATATTTTAATCAGACACAATGCAGCGGTGGTTGATTGCAAGAATATTATAAGTTTATAATTGCGAAAAAATATCGCTTTACCCCCCTAAAAGTACAAATTAAATCCCTTTAGACCACTTTTAATATTTTATTCCGCAAAATTATGTAATCACAATTTAAGGAACTTTGCAATTGCAGATATTAATAGCAAGATAACTAAAAAATCAACTAATCTTTTAGACATATTTTATCTTTTTTTCTAGGATATAAAAAAATGTTATACTTAATCTACTAAGGCAGATTATGAGATCAATATTTAAATAAATCTTAATTTCATTAAAGTAACTTAAACCTCAACATAAAAAAACGTTGGAATCTGAGTTTAATATATGTTTGACATGTCTGAGTTTAATGTATCATTGTAATATTTAAGTCACTGGGTAAATAAAACTTATTGGAGGCATTTTCGCGGCGATAATGTAATATTGTCGGATTGAAATTTTGAATATGCTGTTTAATTATGTTTTAGTCTAATGTCTTTTTACGTTCATAGCTTCCTCGTTTGTTTCTTTGATCATTAACTTCCTCACTGAGTGCCAGATGAATGTGTCTATTATTTATTAGCTTATATCCGAGTGTTGTCAGAAAGATAACCTGACAAAATTCACATTTTCATTAGAAACATTTTTCTTTGGCGGTTTTACTGTCTTTTTTCGTTCGGGTTTTTACGGTATATGGTTCAAGCACCTTTTAACCAACATGACTCCCAACTTAAATTTACCTACCGATCGTGGAGATATGTTTGAATTTTTTTCATTACTTAGTACTATATTTCAAACTTTGTCATACACTTTTTTCTACATTTCACATGGTGGTAATAATGTTAAATCTGCATCAGCGTTTTCTGTCCTCTATTAGGTGTGTTGTTTCAATGGAATATTAAATGCACGACTTTTCCTTGGTAAGGCTGATTTTGTAAATCCTTTTTGATTTGCAGGTAATGTTGATGGTGACTACATGAAATGCGTAAACCGAACAGAAAGAAAGGGCTTTCTGTTCGGTCTACACATCTCCAATTTCATTTTATAGTCCATCATTGACACATTCCCCTCCTTTCCTTTTTTTGTTTTATTTATTTTGCTACCAGTGTAGCAATTAATAATCTTTGTGTTCACCTATGCTAGTGTCAGGCACTAAACATATATTCAGTGATAACGTGAAGCTTTTGGTCTTTCATTGTATTTTCTAAAAATCAATCAAAGCATCTGATCCCTTGTTTTGGTCTCCGTGATTGTCCTTAGATGTTGTTTTATAATTAATTGTGAACTTCTGCATTATGTGTTTCATGTAATGTCAATGTAAAAATCATAGTCGGAATTCATGGAACGATCACTTTAGTAATCTTTGTTTTTGACGTTTTCGCCTCCTCAATAATGTTAACTGTACTATTGTCACAATCATCTTCGTCAAACAATGGAAGGATTTCATGACATTTTAAAGAATGAACTGTAACAGGCTGTTCTCATTGTTGAGTTTTAGAAACCAGAATATAAAGATCAATATCTCGAATCACATTAAATTTGATGCGTACTATATTAAATTAATTTTTTAATGCTTATAGCAAAGGAGTGGAATAATTTGCCGACGTCTATCTTTCCGTCCAAATATAATCTGGGCGTCTTAAAGCCAGGAGTGAACAGGCATTTGTTACGCTAAGACAATGCAATTTACCATCTTATGCTGCATCACCACTTACCCGGTGGGATTGTGATCAAGCACTGGCTTATAAAAAGTAAAAAAATAAAAGAATTACTAAATTCATGCCGGAAATCAAAACAACAATTCATCGCCGCAATAACTCGAAGAAAAATTGCGATTTAGTATTTATAGCCATTCAAATATTGTCTGTTTTCCTTCAAATATTTGCAATAAATTTATTTGTTATTATTAGAACTTGTAAGCTTAAAATTGTAAATAATAAGATTCCTTAACATATCTGCAATAACTTTTACTTGTTGTGCTTATGACTAGTAAATTTGTCCTAAATTGTAAAAAAATGCGCTAATCATAAGTGCAATAACTAGACTTATTGCAGTAATCTACAGAAATATCACAAAATATTATAGCTTACCACACTGTAGTTATGCTTAACAAAATAACCGAATCTACCGTTAATACAAAAAGACATTTAAGAAGAAAATATAGAGGATATTTTCCTGATTACGGATATGTATTTAAGTCAGTAAGCCCATAAACTCGAGTTATTGCACTTATCGTAAGGATGGCAGAATATTTTCGCACACCCATACCCATGGTGAGAGACTATTTAGCAGTATAAATGTAATAGAAAACGAGAAGCTGCAGTGAAATTGAAATTCCAATAGCGCTGTAAAACAAATTTCTGCCCAAAAATCTATAACTGAAAATTATGGTGTCGACAAAAATAATTAATCTGAAGATAACGATTTAATTTAAAATAGCAGTTGATAAAATATATAATATATTCTTGATTTTGACTTGTCGATTTATTAATTGCGTGTTGATTATTTACATAGAAATTGAATTTTTTGCTACACATTTTGTAATAATAAAAATAACCAATTATTAATATTACTATTGTTTTATTTCATAATAAACGAAAATTTTGAGTTTATTAGAGTAGAGTTGCCTTTTGTGAGTGGTTTTCTAGTGGTTTTAGAAGTCGATCTGGCGGAGAGCTGGTTTAACTGTTGGAAAAAAATAGCTTGTTATTTAATTTTTCATACTATATTTTAACTGACGGATTAATAAATGTTCAGCGAGCTAAAGTTCTGTGTGAAATGCGAGCACTAGTACTTTTTATTAGTTTATGGCATGGAGGGTAGAAGTAAGGAGTACTATCTGTCAAGTCTGTACTATTGACAAGATGAAAAAGTGCCCAATTGTAAGCTGTAAATAACAGTTCAAAAACTATGGAGTGTAGAAGTAAGGAGTACAGACTCTGTATACAAAAGAGTCCGTAGAAAAGCGTTAAATAAGGGTGGCGCCTCTGTAGCGACAGTCTAAATTTTAAAAAAACGTTTTATAATTTTTTTATTGCACATTTTGTACGTGGTAGAGCCATGCTGCAGTTATATTAGAAGTATAGTTGTAGCACGAATGGGTCGGCTCGACCGAGGAGGGACCACGCTCTCACAGAATACCAGCGTAAAATAGTAGCTTAACGCTGCTGCGTTTCGTATGGTGAGTGTGGAGAACCGGAGACTCCTTTTCCTGGAAACGAGGCATTCCATCTTAGTCTTTACGGTTGACAACGCATCTGCATTTTGATTCGTAATCAAGGATAGACGTATATGTGTATGTGCCACAGCAACCACTTACCATCAGGTGGACTGTGTGCTCGTTTGTCATCCTATCCTATAAAAAAAATGGAACGCTTTTGGAATGAAATTGGATGTTCATCCGTATGAGACAGCCAATTTTCTCTAAGTCTATTTAACTATATGATAAAGCGGTAAGAAAAATTAAATGGATTGCTGCAGCGATAAGGCCACCTAATTGCACATAAATTCATAAATTTAAGTTTGTTATGTTGTGTAATATTTTGTGTGCAACGAAGGGTATAAATAAAATAAAATATACACCACATGCAACTTTACAAGGCGCAGGTTCAGCCGCTCAAGGAATACTATTCCCACCTCTGGGCTGGAGCTCCCCAGTGCCAGCTACTTCCGCTTGACCGCATACAGCGCAGAGCGGCTCGAATCGTCGACGATCGAGTGCTTTCCGATCGATCGATTCACTGGCGCTGCGAAGAGATGTTGCATTTCTTTGCATTTTCTTTCGCATATATCACGGGGTGACCTGAGGAATTGTTCGGATTAATCCCAGCCGCCAAATTTCATGAACGTACTACGCGGCAAACGTCCCGAAACTACCCACACCATCTGGATGCTTGGCTGTCCACCACTGTACGTTTCACCAAAAACGTTACAATAAAAAACTGCTACAATATAAGAAGGTAAATTTTGACACTGTTAATAATATTAATGGCTCAAGTTGATATCGGGCCGCGGCAAATTCGTAGTGCCCTGGTTCGCGTCCGGTTTTCGGT
>DWHP01000285.1:0-21641 GCA_018247895.1 Parnassius honrathi
CACATCTAAATTTAGATTTTGTAAGTTATGCCTTTTGACACTCGGTTCATATCTGAGGTCATCGTCCGTTTTTCTC
Organism: Parnassius honrathi; assembly: GCA_018247895.1. NCBI lineage: Eukaryota > Metazoa > Arthropoda > Insecta > Lepidoptera > Papilionidae > Parnassius > Parnassius honrathi. The sequence continues at coordinate 77 of DWHP01000285.1, forward strand.
AATCGATTTGGCTCGAACTATATACTACGGGGCACCAATCACCAATTCACTCACTATTAGCACTAACATTCCGTTTTGTTGACGCTAATTAGGAAGTCAGTGAAAAAAGACTTAGTGACCTCTTTCTTAATACAATTGTACAAGTGTTTGATTTAGAGATGAATGATTATCGTGGTCAAGGATACAATAATGGTGCGAACATGGCAAGAAAATTAAAGGTGTTCAAAACAGAGTTTGACTCAATATTCTCGGGTAATTTTCAATCCACGTGGTTGAATTTATTTGAATTTAATTTGCTCATAATCGCGTAATAAAATATAACGATGTGATCTACCCAGTCGGAATACCTCCTCCCAAACTCCTCAATCGCATGCACTATCCCCGTAGCCACCACCACCAACTTCAATATAAGTAACGCCTGATTATTTTAACTATCAAAAAGTTTCAAAAAGTGTTTGGGCGTAACAATCGATCAAAACCTAACATGGAACTCTCAATCTAACAAGGTATGTCATACGGCTAAAATTGTTGGGAACAACTGAGTCTTGCGTCTCAGTACGATCCTACGGCTGTACAGCAGCATAATGAGGCCGAATATCACCTACGCTTCCATTGTCCGGTTTAATAAGGCCAACCAAAAGACGACTGCGGGCAGACTAAATAGTCTACAAAGGACTGCCTGCTTAATGGAACTGGAGCGATGCGATCATCGCCTGGAACAACTCTTAATGCACTTCTGTGCCTAACGCCCATTGATCTTTATTTAGACCAGAAGGCGAGCGCTGTTTTGTATAGAATTACCCTTCAGAGAAGACTGGCTGAATGGACAGTTTATCTGTGAGGTCGATAACCTTATATGGTACACCGATGGATAAAAAATGGATCCCGACGGTAGGCTTTGGAATTTATGGGGAATGTCCCAAATTGGAACTTAGTTCGAATTGGGTAGATTCTCCTCTTTCTTCCAGGCAGAAATTTTTGTCATACTTCAGTGTGCGGAAATCAATCTGCAAAACACTACGTCAATCATATAATCTATGTAAACTCTAAAAAATAAAAAACTTAGTGAACTCGAAGCTATTTGGAGACTGTGTGAACGGTCTAAACGCCTTGAGATATAGCAACAGGGTCGTTTTAAGATGGGTTCCCTGCCACGCGAGTATTGCAGGCAATGAACTTGCCAATGAGCTCGCACGGGGGGCCATAAAGAGCACACAATTTGGAACCGAGCCATTTTGTGGAATCTCAAAAAGCCTAGCCCGATTGATCACTTAAGATCTGGTCTGATACACCAGGCTTAAAATATTTTAACACGTTTGTTGTCGTATCATGCGATGTCGCGTGAAATGACCTATTACGCTGTGGTCTATCACGATATGTCACGTGATGGTCCCTTATAATAATGCATAGGCTATAGAATGGTGGCTGTAGCCTATTGTCTTTTAGTATTTATTTTGGCCAATTGGGAAGAGAATGACGTTTCAAGTAGTGAGCGTGGCCTACACAGGTAGCCATCTTGTATTGTTTGAAACTCGCTTGCTATTTCACTTAACGAAACCGCGTGGTGTAGTCTGTTTTTGTTTGTATTATCTATTGTTTTTTCGGTATTTTGCCTCCTGTTTTGGAAATATTTTTTTTAGTAATGATTGAAAAACCAAGACAGTTAAAAATATCAACAATACCGAGTACATCGCGAATATGTGCAAGTAAACGACTAAAAAGTGCGGGAACGGAAGAAGTATTAGGAGTCGGACGAAGATGTTTATGCAGACAGTGATGTGGATGATATAGATTACATAGGTGACGAGTGGTGGTAGTAGTTCAGAATCTGAAAGGAGGAGGAGGAGTAGGTGGAGTTAAAAGGTGTGTCTAAACAGATTTCGTCGTCTACGCTGCCACCGTCCACTCAAATACAACCTCAGCCTGTCTAGACACTACGGACGACACCAACCGTACAATTCGTTGGTCACAGCGTCAATCTAACCAAGCATAGCCAAGCATCAAGCTTCAGCAGAGATCTAAAGCTGCATCTACGACACGTTGGACTACCGATTCTAGTTCAATGAAAGACTTTCCTTTAATTAAGACAAATGAACTACTTGTGCCATTAGTTTGGCCGTTTTGTGATAAAAAATTATATGAAAATATATTTTGGTTAATTTTATTTACATTTTTATTTCTAATTACAAATTATTTCCTTGGAAATACAAATCACGCGAATTAGCGTTACCAGCCATGTGGGAAACATTTATACGTATAAAGGAGTTCCGTATGGCCGGTCACGCGGTTTCGCGTGATAGTAATATACGCATAAATATATGGACTTCTGCATTATATAATCGCAGATTTAATACATTAAAGTATTATTAGCACAATAAAAACCGAATTAACGGTTTTTTAATTTTTGGCCATCGATGTAAGTTCAACATATTGGCGTGGCAATGAACGTGTTAAAATGTTAATCCGGGCTTTTGATCGTAATTTCCCTTCAAAAGCCCTGGGATTAGGTAAAAATAAACTGCGCAATCTGGTAAGAGCCCTGACTGGACACTGTTGTCTAAAAAAGTACGTGGCCATCCTGGGATTAAGCAACTTAAGGATGTGCCAGTTTTGTTCCTTAACGGAAGGTCTTAACGCCTCTCCGCACATCCTGACTGATTGTGGACCCTTAATGCGCAAACGTAACGCAGACTATCTAACAGAAACTATCTACTACGCCCAGAAGAAGTGAAATTGCTCACAGCTAAGCAACTCCTATTCTTAGAAGACATGGGGCTTAGCAGCGATCATAATAGGTCTTTTAGGTCTAGACCTGCATAGCTGCTCGCCCAAATAAGGCTATGCAGTTGGAATCTATGAATTTACCAAAGGTGTCGTATTGTTTAAAAATATGTCAGAATTTTGAAACAGTACCGAGGTTTTTCATCTGCTCTAATAAGAGATAGATCAAACTTCTAAGCCACCCCGATCCCGAAGAAAGAAAATATTATTTGTGTACGAAGCAGGCGAGACGCCAACTGATCCTAAAGAGCTGTTTAAAATGAACGTTTTTTACCCTGTGATTGATACAATTAAAAGTGAATTGGTTACTTGACTTAAACTATTAAAATTCTATGATACATGTTCATTTTTATACATAATGAAAGTAATTCCTGGAAGGTCAAAAAGCCTACGTTGATTTGCAAATCAGTTAAACAGATGGGCATAACGTGATTTGTCTAGTCGTAAATTGGTGGCTAAATTGGTGGCAGCCTCGTACCGGTAAGCGTAGTGTAGGGCGACCCCCCACTAGATGGAGTGACGACCTGGTAAGACATGCAGGAAGTCGATGGATGCAGGTGGCTCAGGATTGTGCTTTGTGGTATTCCTTGGGGGAGGCATATGTTCAGCAGTGGACTTGTGAAGGGCTGTAATAATAACGATGAATTCTGTATGTCACTTCAATATTCTAAAAAAAAACACACTGGTGATAGTAAAATAAGGATATAAATAAAACACACATCACATCTAAAACATTTAATAATAATACAAAAATCATTATAAAACAGCAAATACAACAGTCAAAACGTTAAAAAATCCCGCCAATTTGGCTGCATTACTTTTTCTCGCAACAGCTTCTGTTTCTTCTAGAATATCCGCTTGCCGCGCCTGCTCCATTAAAGGAGTGCTGGAATAATCTGACTCCAAAGTCAGGTTATCTTGCTGTTCTTGGTGTTCCTGAAGCTAAATAATTTACACGTCATACCCCATTTGCAGTAGAGTTAAAAAGCGTTACGTTTAAACCGGTCGTACTTCGCAAGACGATAACTTAGTTTTTATACATGGTAGAGCCATGCTGCAGTTATAATTAGTGGTATAGTTGAAGCATGAATGGATCGGCTCGACCCGGGAGGGACCACGCTCTCACAGAATATTAGCGTAAAATAGTAGCTTAATACTGCTGTTCTTCGTTAGTGAGTGTAGAGAACCGGAGCCCTTTTTACTGGAAACGAGGCATTTCATCTTAGTCCTCACGAGTGACAACGCATCTGCCTTTTGATTCGTAATCGGGGATTGATGTATATGTCTATGGGTTACAGCAATCACTTACCATCAGGTGGACTGTGTGCTCGTTTGTCATCCTATAAAAAAGCCAACTACGCAGCTACTGTTTTTCTCACTCTCAAAGTTCTACAGGACAGCAATCCGACACGACTAGAAAGAAATAGAAAAAGAAAGAGCAGAACAAACAACTTTACATGCTTTCGGAGGCACGTGGATGTAATACCGCCCACTTCCTGAATCTGGGCCGCTATTGAGAATATCTTCACAGAAAAACAGCTAAGTGATTTGGCCCGACCTGAGATTCGAACCTGGGACCACATAATCGACAGTCGCCCAACCTCTAGACCAACGAAGCAGTCAACAACGAGGACTACAAGGAGTGTTGTGTAATTAAATCTATAATTATCAATTTACTTCATTAGAACGTTGAAAAACTTTCGTACTAATGAGGTCTTTATCTTTATTAATATTACTGCATGAGTCGAAGTGGCTAGAAGTGGCAAAATGGCCATCAAGATAGCTCGAAGAAAACCGATGGGGAAGAAAGGTTCTAGAGTCCAGCCTCTTACCGGTAAGAGGAGTTCGGGTGGCTCTAGTAGATGGAGTCACGACCTGATAACACATGAGTACCTTGTTTTGTAGCATTACTTGGGGGCGGCCTATATTCGACGGCGGACTTGTAAGAGCTTGTAATATTATTGATAAATGATATTACTGCGTCGTTCAAGATTCACATCATAGCCAAAGGAATCAATTGTACAAAACCGTAAGTTGTAGATGTCGGAAAAGAAACGAATTCCGCAGAGAACAAATATTTCTATATTATGTATGTGTGTATGTATAGGGGCAATGATATTATAGTTGTAGCAAGAATGGGTCGGCTCGACCGGGAAGGCCCACGCTTTTACAGAATACCGTGGTTAAATAGATATAGTAGTAACCGTAGTCCTCATGAGTGATAACGCTTCTGCATTTTGATTCTTCACTGAGGATAGATTTCTATGGGTCACAACTTTCACTTACCATCAGGTAGACTGTGTGCTCTTTTCTAATCCTTATTCTATAAAATAAAAAATAAGAAAATCTGTTTTCAAGGAAGCGCTCTATATAGCATTTTTAAAGATTTGCTCATACTCAGTGAGGTGAATTGGTGTGCAATGAGCCGCTTCTAATAATACCAGAGTCTACTAGAGTCGAAAGCTTCCTACAACTATCTTGCAACTTTGGATTGGATCTGGATTTACCTACAGTAAGAATAGAGAAAATAACACGATATTTAGTACCGAGGCATCACGTTTTCTCGCCGAAACCATGCTTAACTTCATAATACACACTTACGCACGCATTTTCTTCTTCAGCCATACACAATACACACATATGCAACTAAGACTAGGTTGTTGCTTGCAAATAATTTTAGATACACAAGTTTGCACGAATGCGTATTCTAACATAATGTTTGGCTTGGCTTCTGCGTTACTTGAAATTGTTCACAACGCTCTGTCTATTTGTCTTTTTTCTTCAGAGGTTAAAACGTAAATAGTTTAATATGCCATGATTATTTACATCAGGCCAACCTATAGAATGGTAACTCGCATTCCCATTTTAAGATCGTTTGTTTCAATACAGTTTTGTAGGCAAATTTTTATCATAAAAATGTGAATATCTAGTGGATGCAGGCGTATCTCTTATAGTGGATTTAGAATTCAGGACCTTTCGTACATTATTCCACTATATGCAACAATATTCTTTCGATGAAATTAATGTGTGTTACGCACTCACTAAACTATCTACCTAAACCAAATTCCTCACCATATCCACGTCCCTCGACCGATGCAGTTTCTCCCGTGCATCAACTGTCTCAGTCTCAGAAGTACGCTTGGGCTGTAAATTTCGAAATAAATATTGTTTTAGGTAAATAACGCAACAAAAACTAACAAGATTCTCTCATTTGATAGATATTATTACTACAAGGTAAGCCTATGTACGTCTGTATATTGGGCACAGGCCTCCTATCACTTACAGTAAGAGGTTCATGTAGCACTTACTGGTTCCCGAAATTCCAGTGAGGGTTGGCGGATTTCTTCGAAATATTTTTTTATAGGATAGGGTGACAAACGAGCACACAGTCTACCTGATGGTAAGTGGTTGCTGCGGCCCATAGACATTTACATCTATCCAGAATTACGAATCTAAATGCAGATGCGCTGTTACCCGTGAGGACTAAGATGGAATGCCTCGTTTTCAGTAAAAAGGGTCTCCGGTTGTCTACACTCACCATTCTAAATACAGCAGCATTAAGCTACTATTTCACGCTGGTATTCCGTGAGAGCGTGGTCCCTCCCCGGCCGAGCCGCCCCATTCGTGCTACAACTATACTTCTAATATAACTGCAGCATGGCTCTACCACGTACAAGATTTCTCAGACATGGAGTTTTGCTTACAATATGGGTCACCGTTAAGTTTTTTTTATAGAAGAGAGGGGCAAACGAGCATGCAGCTCACTTGATGTTAACTGACTACCGCCGCCCATGATCAACCGCAACACCAGGGGAATTGCAGGTGCGTTTCCGGCCCTTTAGAAAGGAGTAAGCTCTTTTCTTGAAGGTCCGCAGGTCGTATCGGTCCGGAAAAATCGCCGGTGGTAAACTATTCCACAGAGAGGTCGTATGCGAAAGAAAACACCTTTTGAAACGTACAGTTGTGGACCGCCAAGCATCCAGATGGTGTGGATGGTATCGAAACGTTTGCCGCGTAGTGCTTTCATGAAATTTGGCGGCAGGGATTAATCCGAACAATTCCTCAGAGCACTCACCATGGTATATGCGAAAGAAAATGCAAAGAGATGCAACATCCTTTCGCAGCGCCAGTGAATCGAGCCGATCGGAAAGTATTCGGAAGTTTTTCTTCACTTATCATAAACCAGTGCTTGGTCACAATCTTACCTGGTAGTAAGTGATGATTTAGCCCTAAATGGTAAATCGTACTGTCGTGGCGTAACAAAAGCCAATTCTTTCTTGCTTTTATGAATCCCAGATTGTATTTGGACCGGGAAATAGACGACGGCAAATTATTACTCTCCCCTTATGTACGCATTACAAAAGAAGACGCAAACCGTTTGGTTCTTACGCGTGGAATATCGATAACAGTCCCGTCGACAGTCTGGTTGTCCGATAGTGGAAAGGGAGGGAGGAATAAAACCGTGTAATTCCTGCGCGCGGTCACCGAAATGCATCCTATAAAATACTGAGAGGCTGGCTACTCTGCGCCTGTGCTCGATGCTGATAAGATTAGTTTCAACAGAATCAAGGTTACAGTTATTATCTGCAATACAGTAAATGTAATTATTTCATCATTATCATCATATGACACGCCCTCATAAAGTCTAACTGAACTGAACATAGGCCCCAAATGCCACAAATACGGTGCTAAGCTACCTGTTATAACCCCATATAGTGGAGGGCTGTCGTATACTCTGTTTATTCATACAAGGCTTGTATTCGAAAACTTTTTGTCCCCAACGATTATCGGTTATTTGAGCTACGTCATACGGTCGTTTGGAACTTCAGCTACCGAACAGGGCTTTGTCGATTACTCTGGTTCTACCATGGCTATTTTCGTTACTTGATATTATATTGTACGTGTTCAGCGATATAGCTCGCTGGTTTTAATTATTCTCATACGCCCAATGGTGAAGGACCACATTCGAATCCTGGGTCGGTTTTAAATCAACTATTGGGTTATTCCATCAAGAAATTCTCAATTGCAACCCGGGCTCAAGAAATTGGCGGTGTCACCCTCGTGCCTCGAAAAACACGAAAAGCCGTTAGTCTTGCGTCTAATATATCAACGGTAGTGTCAGATTTTTATCTAATTGGATGATTAGAATGAAGTAATGGACAGTGCATGGTTTTTGAGTAAAATCCCAATTCTGGACATCACGCTCGTTAGGCAGACTGACGGTCATAGTAACAAACTTCGCAGTAACGGTTAGTAGCGTCAAACTACCCAGTCTTCTAGTCTGACTCTTTTAACGCTGTTCCCGATCGCCAGTTCGAAATGGTCTATCAAAAACCACAGATCTAACTGGCATTTTTCGTAGTCTCCTCTAATGACACACAAGTAGCAATATGAGACGATCGATCTCTCATACCGCCGCCACATGGGTAAATACTTTTAGTAGCATTTATAAGAAACCTTCTGAAAAGAGTACATTGCTTAAATTATACTCTAACGTTTATTAGTTATAAGTAATAACATTATAATTTATGGATTCCTTTTATCGGCGCTTGTTTATATATTGTGTATATTGCATATTATACACAGAATATGTTGTATTCATCGGTAAGAATTTGCCGCACTTAATCCCAATAGTAGTTTAATGTATTTTTTTAGGTAAATAGTAATTTTAAATCAATTTAGTCTTAAGTTACGCAATAACAATGTTATATTTTTACTAATTTGCTTAAATTGAATACAATTTTCTTTTAGGACTACTTGCAATGTGTTTGGATTTGTAATATACAATATTTTACATTAAATGTGTAAAGATCTTTCTATTACTAAAAATGTGGCTAAAGGAGTTGCAATTGCACCTGATGGTGAGTTATTACCAGCCATGTGTTTATTTCAAAAGTTTCAAACAAAAAGGCTAAGGATTCGATGTCACCCCAGATGACTAAGATGCAGTGCTTTACAGCATGTGTGATATTGAATGTCTCACTCTTCAGATCGGCACAACAGTGAATGCACCGCAGTCTGAAAGCTGAAATAGGTAAGTTGTTAATGGTACTACATAAATGGTCGTTTTATATTTACGTAATGGTTTGATCGAGTTAAAGTTCACCTGATGGTAAATGATGCTGTGATCCACAGTGAAAACACCATCCTTAATTAGGAATCGTCGTCTCTCCTGAGAACTAGGATACTCTTGTAAATGTTTCTACATAAAAGAGGAAATGAAAGAAACCGCTGGAATATAATTTTTATCATGAAATATATATTTATTATTCTCAAAATTTATGCACAAAAATAGTAGATATTACGACGAATATAAATCGTTATGACCACAGAAATCGTAAAAATAAGGTATTATGATTTCTATGGTTAAGACACAATCGCCCAATCAACCATTAGTCTTAGCATAAATTTACATAATTTTGACTCTTTTCAACCAAGTTAGAGATATAACCAATCCATTATACAGAGGGACGACGCAGTTGCGTATTAACTATTAATTAAACACCCTAACTTCCATATAAAACATGGCCTTCATCTTTTGCTGAGAAGATTTACTAACACAGAATTTCGCAGGTTGCAGGCATTTCTAACGGTGCTCCCGATGACTTTTAGATTAAGTTATATAATAATACGAGACTAATACCCTAATATAATAATATACTTTTTGGCAGAACAAATAAATTTTCTAAACATAATAATTTTAAAGGCATATATTTACATTTAAATAAGTAAATTTTTGCACCGAAAAAATAAAACTACTCTAAGCATTAAGAAACGGACTCAAGCAAGTCATAAGATTACCGCAACAAAACTACGACAACGAATCTCGTTAACTTTAATAATCACTGGAGGATACTTTAGATTAAGCAGAAAATTTAAAGATACAGCGGAATTCTTGCCAGCAGCGAAGTGGCACTTCAATACAATACAGTCGTCTTTGTCTCCTCCGTTTGTTGAAATTGGGACAGTGCAGAATTTATTTTATGGCTCAGACAGTTCTCGCGTTTATGCTTGTGGCATGTAGTGGAGTCGAATAAATTTCTTCTATTGTAATTTGCGAATTTATTACTTTGCTCTGAATGAATGAATGGGAAGTCTTTAAGATGGTTTAAGAGCCTTTCAGGGTTCTTGTTTTGATGAGGCATAAATCTTGAAGATTACCTAATACAACACAGTTGAAGCGAATAGTATATAACATATTCACTTTACTTGTGTTCAAATGTTCATATTTCATACATCCTTATTATATAATTTTATAGGAGGGTTATCAAAACAAGAATTAAATTTACTTTTGGTGGAATTAATAAATTTTCAATATATTTAAAATTTGTCACTTTCTTTAACTCAAAGTTTTCCATGTAGTACGAGCATGAGAAGAATTAGGGCCGATCCTCATTTGTCGTTCACAGTTCGTTCTCGGTCCGATTTCGGTCTGATTTATTGTAATGGAATGGGATTTGACCGAAACTTGACTGTTACGGATAGTGTGAATGCACATTCTTTTTAGGAGGCCTATGGCCAGCAGTGGGACGTATATAAGCTGTAACTTTATGGCGAGGGCGTAAGAAAATTTATCACTCCATTTTTTCATACGTGTGTATGGGAAATGCATTAACGATCTCGCGCATTTCAATACATGGAAACACAACCATCTCGTTTACACCAAAAATATCAAGAAAGGTAACGAAGAGCGGTGAGCGTATAGGTTGTTCCTGCAAGTGTTAATCTGCCTAACAAGCTTAACGATAAATAAAATCTCAACAACATGGGGGATACGTATCTTGCAGCCAACTTCTAAGGGCTGATGAATTGTAATTATTACAGCCTATCAAAAGTCCACTGCCGAACATGGGCCTCTCCCATAGATTTAATCATAGGAGTAATACATATTACAGTAAATGCCGTAGTCGCCACGTATGGCAGTCGGGTTGGCTACCGAGAGCCATGCTGCAGTTATATTAGTAGTATAGTTGTAGCACGAATGGGTTGGCTTGACCGGGAAAGGACCACACTCTCACAGAATACAAGCGTAAAATTGTAGCTGAATGCTGCTGTGTTTCGTATGGTGAGTGTAGAGAATCGGAAAGCCTTTTTACTGGAAACGGGGCATCCACCTTAGTCTTTACGGGTGATAACGCATCTACGTTTTGATTTGTAATCGAGGATAGATGTAAATGTCTATGGGCCGCAGCAACCACTAACCATCAGGTGGACTGTGTGCTCGTTTGTCACCCTATCCTATAAAAAAACGCACTTTATTTATTATGTTGTTATCAGGGATATTCTGCTGGCTATCTTCTGTTTTATTTATTTCAGCCGCATCTTACGTCACCGAGGGATGATATGGGGCAATAGAAATTCGTTCACTACCACTACACATGTTTAAGCACATTGATATTTCGACAATAATTTAATATCCTACAATTTATGTCTACCCATTACTACATATTAAACTAAATGTAATGAAAGCACTGTACTGATATCGTAAGAAAATACGGTGCTTCAATACACAGTGACGCAAATATATAAAGAGCATATCGGTGCCGAGTCTCGTAACTAAGATTCGCCATCTTGATATTAGCCAATCTGTTGTTAGAAAAGTCACAGTCCGTTTAAGGTGCGCCGTATATAGTTTAGTACGTCGCTCAGACAGTCTTATTCTAAGACAAGATGTTACAATTTTATGCTCTAAAACGTTTCGCGAGTTTAAATTTGATAAAGCCGTGGTAGCCAGATGTTAAGCACTTACTGCAAATTTCACAATACGCAAACAACGTGGGTTCGATTCCATGCATTACCAATGAAATTATTATTTGCAAGTTTAAGTTCTGATATTACATGTGGAGCGGTGAAAGAAAACATAGTGACGAAACCTGTATGTAGAAGATATAAAATACTTGTTAAGTCCGCCAACACGCATTGGAACAGCACAAATTATGGGTTTTGGTTGTGGAAATGATGTGAGTCTTTGAGTCCGATTAATGATCCTTGTGCTCCACAGAGACTTAATCGTAATATAAAAATATATAATTTAACAGTAGCCCGAAATAAATTTCAACCAGATCAAATGATATTTTTATACAAAATAAAGATGATAAACGAGCACACAGTCCACCTGATAGTAAGTGGATAATCAGGCCCATATACATCTAAATCTATTCTCGATTAAGAATCAAAATGCAGATACGTTGTCACACCTAAAAAGGGGCCACCGTTTCTCTGCCCTAACTAAGCGAAACGCAGCAGTATTAATTGATATTCTGTGAGAGCTTAGTCCTTCCCTGTCTTTCGTGCTACAACCATAATTTACATGCAGCGTGGCTCTACCACGTACTAATATACTTGGAGTATTTTTTTTCAATAATCTAAGTAACAATTTTTGGTATTTTAATTCGAGTGATCTAACTCTTAAATATTCACAATTTCGTCTTAAAATTTTTTTCATTGATAATTTCAACTTGAGTGTTAAATGAACGTAATCTACAAATTAAACCGGGAAGTTAATTAAGCTCAAGTCAGAAAGTCCTTCTGAATAGTTGCAACTGTATTATCTGAAACAAATAGAATCGTCTAATGCACTTTAAGAATTAAACTGCTTTAAAGTCTACCAAGACGGCCGGAAAGTGTCCCGGTGTCCTAATTAATTAATCCCTAAGCTTGGAATCCTGCCAGGAGTGCGACCGCTATTTGAACAAACAATGCCCACTTTGAGCTGCTGCACACTCTGTATCTAAAAAGCGAACTAATTAAGAAGTTTGAACTGTATCTGCCTCAAAATATCTTAATCTTTGAAACCTGAGGATCACGAGGATTTGACTAAAACACAAACTTTATATTGTATGTCACCCCATTTCCAGTCAGATCCATCTCCAGAAGGTCGCATGAAACTACACTTGTTAGTACGGGGTGGCTATCACTTTTCTACCCCACTAGTTATCAGTTATTTAAGCTATTATTTTTAACAGAGTAAAGTAATAAACGAAACCGACTACAAAAATACTTAGACTAAAAAGTCGAGCGACACCGTGGTTGCTAAAGAGAAAAACACTCCTTAAATTTGATAGTATGCACGCAAACTCATCATCGAAAGAAAAAGTAAAGTTTCAGTCACGTTTTATGCGTCCCACTCGTGGGCATTAGCCTCTTCCCATTCACATGTCTTCGCAATATTTTCTTCAATTTCTCAGACATGCAGTTTTCTCACACTGTTTTTCCTCACCGTTGAGCACGTGATAAATCAGCACCTAAAATTTCAATAAACAATTTCTTTAGTGTGAGCGGGAATCAAACACGAATAACTCGCGTGATGTTACATTTATAGCGTTTATTTAGCCCCTGCGCTTAATAGAGAAAAATATAATTACGTTGAAGAGATAATATTATAATATAGAAATTTGTATGTCGGTAAATTAAAAAAAACTATAATGCATTTAAGCAGAGTGGTGAGCTATACCTTTCCCTATCAAAAATGTAAGGAGGCCCCTATCTAATATTGAGGTTTCTTCAGGTTTTTACATAACTTCAAATTTATAGACTCCAAATCAAAACATGAACAGTAACATATTTTCTAGGAACATATTTGGATGTAACTAAAGAAGCCTGGAATGAAATAAAAACTCCATTATAAAAATTAAAAACAAACATCGCATGACACAAATCAATAACCGAACGTGAATTCAAAGGAAGCGTTGCTTGATACAATTAGATAACATCTGGCTGTTATCCAAGTTGCAATTTGTCCGTACCAATCAGTATAACGGTTCCATGAATTTAACCTTTTGTTTTTCGATTTAGTTTGTTTACGATTTGTCGAAGAAAATATGTCATTAAGTCCATCTCTTAATTATTTAACGTGCCACAGTCCAGCGTTAAATAACAGCTAAATGTTGCTGTGTTTCGTGTGGTGAGAGTAGAGAACTGAAGACACTTTTTATTGGAAACAAGGCAATTCAACTTAGTCTCCAAGGGTGTCAATGCATCTGCATTTTGATTCTTAATCGAGGATAGATGTAGATGCCTATGGGCTACAGTATCCACTTACCATCAGGTGCACTGTGCGCTTGTTTGTTTAACTTATTTCATATAAAAAAATCTGCGCAGCATGCTCTCCAGCTTTGTTACTTTCTCAATAACAACAGAATCTTATTAATGTGAAATTTAAAAAGAGTTATTTCATTTTCTAATAAGGTAATTATTAAATAATATAATATTGTTAATATTAGATAGTGTTACGAGCTTAGGGTTCGTGACAATAAAAACCGCCGATTGAGTTACCAAAATTTACACTTTTATTAGGGAAAACCAATTAATACTCAAATCACACTAATAATTATTCACAATTAACACTTTAGTTCACTGTATTTCACTCCGAAAGCTTCGCTCGTATCGCAAATTCAATACTACCCCGATCGCGGTCAACGATTCAATTCAAAACGATCAAGAAAATCGATCAACGGCTTTATATAGGGCCATTCGAGCGAAACATCCTGAATGTTCCAGCGGACACCGGTCCCGACCGACTACGTGCAGAAAGTTCGAGTGTGAACCTTTCCAGAAAGCCTAACTCTTCTACCCGATTTTGATACCCGCTGTTGGGAGAGTTTCAGAAATATCTTGACACTCCTATTTCTGATACTTGATACCAGATGGCGCTAGTGCCATCAACTGCGGCGCGCAACCATAGCATTACTATGAAAGTATTTAATTTTTTTATCATCATCATCATTACAGCCTTTCACAAGTCCACTGCAGAATAAAGGCCTCCCCCAAGGTACGCCACAAAGCACGATCCTGAGCCACCTGCATCCACCGACTTCCTGCATGTCTTATCAGGTCGTCACTCCATCTAGTGGGGGGTCACCCTAAACTTCGCCTACCGGTATGAGGCTGCCACTCAAGAACCTTTTTTCTCCATCGGTTCTTTGAGCTATATGGCCGGCCCATTGCCACTTCAGCTTACTAATCCGTTTGGCTATGTCGGTCTATATCTCATTTTCACATCTTACAACACCCAAGGGGTGAAATATAATAATAAGAAATATAAAGAAGAAATGTAACAAAATGTAATAAATTCACTGACCTTGCCACCACAGGGCAAAAATGAGTATGATAGAGAATAGAGTAGTAGATTAGATTAAGTTTAGAGAAAATACATGTTTTTGCAAATTATACTTACGTTACTCTAATATGTTATGCATAATTGCCGCGGTGAAAGAAATCACCCAACATGGTCAATTATATTAAAGCCTTTGACGCTTACTGTAAAATAATATTTATGTAGGTTTTGTTTTAACAGGCCCTTTTTCGCAAAAGAGTTTTTCTGAAATTTTTGCGACATCTGCCTTGACGTAAATCTTCAAAAGGCCAGTTTTTTCTACTTCAACAAAGTTTTCAACTTGACCAATTAATGAATTCGTAACGATCTAGAAAGCTTTTAATTGAGTTACAGAGCCTGCCACAATTCACTTTTTTCTTATTATTAAATTCTACTGCAAGTTTTGTCGAAATTTCAATCAAGATAAAAGCTTTGTTTGTAATGGAATGAAATTAGTTTGGAAGTAAGTTTTTAAGTAGGTTATTTAATTTGATTGCACTTATACTTGTTACTGTTGAATAGAAACTTGAGATATTTACAATCAAAATACTTTATATAATTCAGCTATTTTATTGCTTTTCAGTAATTTTATAATGTCGTCCCAATTTCATATACTCTGTATTTCCACACTCTGCCCGCCGTGACTGCCTTGTTGGTCTAGTGGTTGTAGTAGTGCGACTGCAGATCATGAGGTCCTGGGTTCGAATCCCGCGTCGGGCCAAAAAATTAATTATTGAGTTTTTCCGTCAAGAAATTCTCATTAGTTGCCCGGAGTCAGGAAGTTGGCGGTGTCTCACCCCCGTACCTCGGAAAGCACGTAAAGCCGTTAGCCCTGCGCCTGAGCTCCGGTCGTATCGGTTTACCATCCCATCGGATTATGAGAGTGAGGGAATAGTGAGTGCACCTGTGCTTGCGCATACCCTTGGGCACTAAAATCCTGTCATGCGGCGGTGGCTAGCCTCCGTTGAGGCAGGCCGCCGTGGCCAAAATTCGGTCTGGAGGACATTATTTCCACACTCACATAGTCTGATGTGACGGCAACTCGACGAGATCGGAGGGAAATCACTCGTGGGACCAATAGCTTTACTTGCTTTTCGAGCCATGGTGTTTCACATCGCCATCTTCCTGACTTCGGGCTGTTCCGAATTTAACATTTTCTGCTTAATATAACAGAAATTACGGTTCAATAGTGAAGTGGTGAAAGCATTGGACTGCGGCGCTATGCGGCCGTGGGTTCGAGTACCACACGGAACGAGTATTTGAATTACATATAAAATAATTGTTCCGGAGCTGAATATTAGCATATGATGTGCAAATTATGTATGTAATTTTTTCTCACAGTACATGAGGAAATCCTGTTTCGCTGGAAACTTGTTTGTTCACGTTTATATCTAAAAGAAAGAGATAGGAGTTTATGTACTCAGATGACATAAATACATGGAATGCGTTAATGATAACTCATCTACCAACAATACTGTTTCTGAAAATGTTATTTCTGAAAACGTGTGTGTTTGTGAAATGATGTCTGTAAAATCTTTTAAGACCCGCCGCAACTTTTGTTGTTACAATTTTTCGAACATGTCAGAGTGAGCTTATCAATTTTTTTTAATATAACGCTTTCTTCTATTTACGCGAAATACACATGGAGTAAAACTCATTTTCGAATATTGTCGCGTTTATTTTAAACTTTTTTAATTCCCGACGTTTCGACTACTTTATAGCATCCACGGTAACAGGGGAGACTGAGGTGTTGACAAATTGACATGAAAGTTAACGAAGGCTATCGCCAACTTTTGGTTATAAATTTTTATAAAGTTTTTCTATAAAAATTAGTATCGTAAGTCGCAACTGCAAAGATATTTCAATATTTCTTAGGTAATAATGACACTTTAACAGAATATTTCAGATTTAAAACAATGGCAAAGATGTATCGCGGTCTCAAATCGCAGTCGAAGTTGGCATTACGCCACAGAGGGGCGTGCTTAAAACAACTATAGTAGATCGAGCTTCTATGTCTGAATTAATGCGCCGGTTTGATGGATTGCATTGCAGGGGAGACGTGAGGCCGCTTCAGATAGATGATGTTATTACTTCGATTGGCAAACAGATATCTATTTACGTATGTCTGTTTGAACAAACATTTAATTTGAAACTGGCGATTCGATGTGTACTTTGAATCAAAACGTTTTAGATTTGCGTGTTTTGATAAAATGATAGCTAATATTTAAATTAGTTTAAATCACTCCGGCGGGGTTTGGTGTAAAATGTATAAACATTTCTCTTAAGTGAAAACAACGAGTAAATTATATGGATAATAATATAATATAATTACATGGATACGACATATGAGGTATTTACTCCGTGGTCACATGCAGCATATGTTTGTAGCTAGTGTATGACCATGCGTTTACTATTCAAAACGAAAACCTATTTAAACTGAAATAAAATTTATATATTTTATTAAAAAAACATCATCATTATCATTATTATTACATCCCTTCGAAAGTCCACTGTTGAACATAGGCCTCCCCCAAGGAATGCCACAAAGTACGGTTCTGAGCCACCTGCATCCGTCGACTTATTTAGTAAGGGGACGCCCTACACTTCGCCTGCCGGTACGAGGCAGCCACTCAAGAACCTTTCTTTCCCATCGGTTGTCGGTTCTTCTAGCTATGTGGCCGTTCCATTACCACTTACTAATCCGTTGGGCTATGTCGGTTACTCTGGTTCTACTGCGGATATCCCCATTTCGAAGTTTAGCACGCGAAGCAACTACGAACATAGCCATATCCATAGCCAGCTTGTATACCGCAAGCAGTGAAAGACCACGTCTCAGATCCATAGGTTATCACTGGCAAGCAATACACACTGGTTGTACAATCTAGTTTTAAGGTTTGGTGGTATGCCTGACGAGAAGATATGTCGTAATCTTCCGAATGCTGCCCAGTCGAGTTGAATCCTTCGATTGATCTCTCGGTTGAAGTTGGACTTACCTAGTCGGACTCCTAATTTAAGGTAAACGTACTCATTAATAACTTCGAGCTTAGTGCTCCCAACACCCACCGGCATAGGTATGACATGGATATTATACGTGACGTTTAAATCCATGTTCATCGTAAGACCTATCCGTCGGGAGAAACCATGGAGGTCATTGAGCATAGTGCTTACTTTCCTCTTCTTAGACCTCTGTGAGGGTAGGTGATTTTAATAGTACACATTTTTTACATCGTAAACTTAAAATAGTTAAAGTTTAAATTTTATGTTTATTATTTGCATGTAGTAAATAACTACCTACCAGCACTTATTTCTGAGTATATTCTCTAACAACACTGCCATTTACAATTATATTCACCATGAAGCACTGTAAAGTCCACTAATGGAGATGTCCAAATCATTCTAATTTCAAATGGATGACTTTCAACGGGAACAGTTTATTTAACGCATTTAGAAAATGCATCTTAGCTACTTTAACATCTAGGTTATGCAAACCAAGTAGATCTTCTGGAAAGAGATCGTCACCGCATGAAGATGATCCCACTACATGGAGTTTCTGAACTTGACTTAAGGCAGTGGTATAACTCAGTCAGAGTTTCTTACAAAGAGACGCCACAGTGTTTGTCTTGAAGCCGGGCGAAGGTGTGGCATCACCAAATGTTGGTTGGACCAGGGATGGAGTTATTAATATTTTTAACTCCAGATGGTACAAGGCACCTGCTCGAGACTTTGTTTGAGCTTGACGCAATTTGTGACGTGTCAACTTCTGTCTCGCCCGCTTATCCTATTGTGGTTGAGCCGAATAAGGCCCCCGAAGATAAAGGTGCAACACAGCGTACTGAAAGGACCGGTAAAAAATGAACTTTCTTATTTAACATTATCATTTTTTTAATTTTGTAGTTCTAAATTCTTATAAGTTTTCTCGGGACTTTTCATATTTTTTCATTCTATCATTATTTACACATTACTTTTCGTTCTTTATCGTTAATTAGATGGTATAATGTAATGCTTAACAATCTCCCTTTGGAATTTTTATTATGAATGATAAAAGTTTTTTAAGGTAGTTAATTGCTAGTTAACGTACTAACGAACTTTCATATTTTGACTTATCTAACATCGACATATCTCACTTTCATATCTATTGTGAGTTAATTATATATTTCTTTACTTTTGACTTAGATTAGTTTACTGATGACTTTATAAATATATAGTACCTGGGTCGTGTATTTTGGAAATTATATTTAGATACAAATTACGTAGTGATATAACATGTATAATATTTTTTGATCTTATTGATATAATAGAAAAAACTAAACTGGTTACATGAATGAAATTCATGAGTGCAATTAGTTTAATTTAAATTTTTGTATTTTTAAAAAAAATACAAAAAAAGGCTCAAAATAATTGATTTTCTCAAAAAACACGGGAACTTCAAAAAAGGGAAAAAAGTCAGGCCGAAGAACGGACACGAACCAGGACACAACGATTTTGCCGCGGCCCGATATCCACTTCAGCTATTACGATTGTTAATAATGTGTCAAAATTTACCTACTAATATTGTAGCAGTTTTTCATTACCTGAAAACACAGACAAAAAGACATTTTCTAAACATGAATCCTAGCTAAATCGATTTATTGCACCCAAAACTCCCTGGACACAAAATTTTATGAAAATCGTTGCAGCCGTTTCCGAGATTTTGATTATATATATACATATATATATATACAAGAATTGCTCGTTTAAAGGTATAGGATATACTATATATGTTATTATTGTCGTCCAACCGTACATATGTCTTTACTGTTTTCTTGCAATCTTGTTCATCTAAAGGTTGTCTGGAAGAGATCGCTCTTAGCGATAAGACCGCCCGTTGTACCGTTGTACATTTCTTTCTCTCCTTATTTTCTTATTTATGTTTTTTTTTTGTTTTCGCGTGCAATAAAGTGTTATCTATCTATCTATTATCGAAGCAGCAAATTTAAAACCTCTTCCTACTTCTGCCACACTCTTCCTCCCGAACTGTGCATCCTCTTTTCTCGACATAATGTTTGTGTCCTCGCTTGACCATGTTCACAAATTAGGGCATTATACTGCCAATGCTTTTACCCATCGCGACCTTTTATACTTGTCTTACAAAACACGTTCCCCTAAAGCTAATTCAAGGATACTGCTTCAGCGTAACTTTAGTGACTTGGAATTGAAGCAACTTTTAAATAACGCATTAAAACTTGATTGCAGTGTACTCATCTATGCGTCTACTGTTGATGAACAGATAGGTTTTTTCAATTCTTTGTCAATTCAACATTACGATGTTCATGCTCCTGTTCGTCCAGTGCGTGTAAAGCATTCTCCCACTCTTTGGCTAACTGATGATATAAAAAATCATCAACATTAAAAATCGTGCCAAAGCAAAATACAAGTCGGTTCCTAGCGACTTGAATCGAGAGAAGTATAGATTGGTACGGAATTTTTGTAACATTCTGTGTAGAAAAGCACAACGATGCCATATCCATGAATCAGTACAAGATCCTGACTCTTCTAGGGTCTGGAAATGTTTTAAGTCTTTAGAAGTTGGGAAATTACGACAAAGTTTCACTCACCATAAATTTGAACTCAGTCAACTTAATTTGCATTACTCATGTTCGTCTTGCATTAACGGTAATACACAAAACAATACCTTGGATTCTCTTTTAAAAGTTCCCGCTTTGAACACCTCAGCTTTTAATTTTAGTCAATTCAACAGTTGTGATGTGAAGAGAGCCATATAAGGTCAATCCATTGAAATTCGATTAGTAGTGACTACATTAGTCCCTCTCTTTGATCTACTTCACCTATAATCACTTCCATACTGAAATTGCTTGTATAATGAATGCTGTTTTTTTCTTTTCAGCTTGGAAATATGCTTTCATAGTTCTGAAAAAGTCGAATTCTTTTAGTTTTCTGAATATAGACCTGTCTCTGTTTTTCCTTTCCTTTCCAAGGTTCTAGAACGTCTTATGCACAATCAATTAAGCACCTATTTTTTAAATTATAATCTCTTTTAAATCCTTTTCAATCCAGTTTCCGTCCTAGCCATAGCATGGCTACTGCACTTTTAAAAATAGCAGAAAGTACTCAGTATGGAATGGAGAAAGAAAAACATATCATTCTTACGTTGCTAAAATTTATTGATGCATTTAATACTGTACATTTCGATATCTTGTTAGGCATCCTGCGTTCTCTCAGTATATCTCTAACTGTAGTTGTCTGGTTTCGAAGTTACTTGTATGGTCGCCGACAGCGTATTTAGGTGCAAAATGTTTTTTCTACCTGAAATAATACAGCGTACACTCCTGTTTGCAATTTTCATAATTTCTGTAACTCATAATTTGACTTCCTACCACTTGTATGCTGACAATCTCCAAATCTATGTTCAGTCCTCTCTTGAAGATTTGTCTAAAGCAGTTGACACTATTATACGTTAATAGTAACGCAGATCTAACTTGTATTTCAAGCTGAGTTAATTGTATGGTTTAACAATTAACCCTAACAAAACTCAGGCCATTGTTATCGGCAGTTCTAGATTAATTGGAAAATTGACTAAATCTCTTCACTCTTTCAAAAGTCTTGTAAAATCGTATTACTTAGAACGCTATTAGATAAATTACTTTTCATTTTCGTACTATTTTAATTTAATCTATTATATCATATGATATA
>DWHP01000286.1:0-21602 GCA_018247895.1 Parnassius honrathi
TTCCGAAAGTTTTGCACATATCATGCTCTATAACGTGACGCCTGACAGACTACACCTCAGTCGAATGTTAATGACAAAGTCACCTCAGTTGCAGAAGGTTAAGTAAAACTTTCTATTATACATGAAAAGAGACTGACTTTTGTTAACTTACATTGAACACTTAGAGTACATAAGTATTTAAAAAGAAATATAACATACGAGTACGGGTTAAATGCGCTTACATAATAGATAGAAGATTAACTTCCCCTTGGTAAATTTGATTTTGATCAGCGTGAAATGAATGCTGTTCAACTTTGGGTGTACTTGTATGTACAGTAATAATCCCTTTTTTTGAGTTATTTCGCCTTAAAAATGCACTAGTTGCAGCCAAACTCTTTCGCGAAGATTTTATACTAGACTGTGCTATTGGCCCGGCAACAGATTTTCTTTGAGGATCCATTGAATATTATGTTTTTTAGAATTTAAAGTTATCAGTTAATAATAATTAATTTATAACATTAAATAATTTTTAATTTTGTCATGACGTTTATGTTTTTCTGGCGGGCACATTTTTTATCTATGATTCTGTGATATTAGATAGGTAAGTACATTATGGTGCTGCCAGACATGTATGAAAATGTAACATAGATAAGAGTAGATACTATATACGGGAGCATTGAAAGATCCGTCCATGCACAACCAAATCACACTACCAGAAATGTCGTTGTGGCAATCCTACACTCAGTTCGTGACTAGCCCCAATCGGATTCATGCGTTACATTGTCCAGAAGTTGAAAATGCTCTTTTGCTATCAAGTTACTCTAAGTACCTATACAGTGGCGGCCCTAGCAAAAATTTAGGTAGTGCGAGATCTCATAGTGGCGCCCCTCTAAATCCTCTCATATCTAAACTAAAAAACCTTAGTGTTCCTATACCATGCAGTTTCTTTTTCGTAATTTTAAATAGTATTAGACCTATCAAATATCTACAGGTGTATTTGCGGGGCAAGCAATGTTGTGTCTGTCGCTGGTGTCGCTCGTGCCATAGCAGTTGTTCTGCTTATTCGCGTTAAAGAAATATTGTGCATTCCGCTCGCACTACTCTTTCATTATAATTAAAAGTACTCTGTTCACTACTCTGTTGCTCTCATCGAGGTATTACTACTACGTATAGAGAAGACAACGCCTTGCATGATTTTGCGCCACGCTTTGCGGTACACTGTTCCGCAACTGTTTAGTGAGTGTCCAACGCCCGCACAGACGAGTCGTGTTCGCTTCGCATAAATAACAACTTCAAAATGCCTGGTTGTGTTCTTACAGACTGCAGTAAACACTCCAGAACATCAAAAAAAGTGATGGTTTAACATTTCATCGGTAAGTAGACGTTAAATCGTTTAAAACTCTTCGATTTAAGGTTTTTCGCGTTGTTACAATGCTCACGAGAATCGAGCAAAACGTAAAATCTATGGCAGCGGCTTGTTGTACACTACGTTGAACGAAACGCGTAAGCGCCATGAAATTCCTGGCGCTTATGACGTTTTGGTCGCGAGAAACCTAATCCCTAATGCAAACTAGCGCTGCATGTTTTGATAGTTTGGTTACACGACGTAACTATTATTTTAGCACTGCAGCGAACTTTAGTTCTAACTCTTACCAAAATACAGCCAACCTTTGGTTCGGGGTGTCTGTTCTATACGCTAGCAATATAGTTCGATGGTTGCGCTTCCACAACGTCACTATGCTTGCCTCGCTGCGGTGACTAGTTGTACAGATTATTTCGTACAACTAGTCACCGCACCGCACCGAGTAAGTAATATAATTTGACGACTTTTATTTGACATATAATCACAGTTTATATAGATTATATGATTGAGGTAGTATTTTGCAGATTGATTTCCGCACACTGGAGTATGACGAAAATTTCTGCCTGAAAGATAGAGGTGAATCTACCCTAATTCATACTAAGTTTGAATTTGGGGCATTTCCCATGAATTCCAAAGCCTACGTCGAGGTCCATTTTTGACTCATCGGTGTACCATATACATGTACAGACATCACAAATAACCTGTCCATTCAGCCATCTTCTCTGGTGGGTTGTTCCACTATATACTTTTTATTAAAAGTGTATAGTGGATGCATGATATCTGAGATCATGCATAAGATCCGTGTTTCCTTAATTGAGTCGAGCGTCCTGCCCAGTCTGAAGAGCACCTACCTCCCACCCTACCTCAGTTGCGTGCAATATCCCCTTCATCACCACTTTAAGCACCACCACTCTTATCACCACCACTTCCAGCGCCACCCCCTCCAGCACCACCACACTAGGAACGACACACCACCCTTGATAATACGACATGTGTTTCGCCTCTACACGAGGCATCCTAAGATGAATTAGACTCTGCGGAGGCTGACACGATCTTCATCACTACTAATCCCATCACCACCACTCCTAGTATTCTCTCCGCTCTCCACACGCTGCCATTTATAGAACTCGCTGATCAGCGAATTGTATAAATAGCAACTATTTCGGCTCGCCGCTCACTTAGCCTTCGGCCACCGCAGAGACTATATCACATGTAGATGCCTCGAGTAGAGCCGAAACATGTATCGTATTATCCAGAGTGGTGTGTCGTTCCTAGTGTGGTGGTGGTGCTGGGTGTGGTGGTACTGGGAGTGGTCGCTACGGGGATAGTGCATACAATTGATGGGAGTTGGGAGGTGCTCTTCAGACTGGTTAGGACATACAATATTATTTTATTACGCGAATATGAGGAAATTAATTTCTAATAACTTCAACCACGTGGATTGAAAAATGCCCGAGAATATCGAGTCGAATTCTGATTTGAACATCTTTAATTTTCCTGCCATATTGGCACCATTATTGTACCCTTGACCTCGACAATCTTTTTTATCGAAGTCAAACACTTGTACAATTGCGTCAAAAAAGAGGCCAGTAAGTCCTTTTTCCGAAGAGTCACTTACTGGTTTGTAAGCAACAAAATACTCGTGCTTTTACTTCTTAATTAGCGTCAACAAAACGGAATGTTTGTGATAAGTGTGAGTGATTTGGTGACCGGTGCCCGGTGGTGTAGAGATCCTCACTCGAGCAGGGAAACATCGGATCTCGGCCTACAGCGATCTTAAACCTGTTTGGATCAGTTTTATCTGGCTATTACTTCATAAAACTTAGTATTCAGACAAAATAATATTATAAGAAGCAATATTCTCGCTAAAAATCGCAAATGAAAGTGATAGGAAGAGATCGGATGAACAAAATAATACACCAAAATTACTTTGTTTTATAAAATTCCGCGCAGCACAGGTCCTACTTCCCGGACCAAATGGCTGGAACTTGGGGTCGGGGCAGAATGAAATTGCGTCGTGTACCATATTGCTAGCATGTAAAAATATAGCATTCGCCGGAAATTTTAATCTTGCCCCATCAACGTTCTTACCACAACGCACCTTATATCATATTGGCAATTAAAAATTGCGGAGTAGTGGGGCGAAATAATTTCCACACCTACCCCCATATTATCCCGTGGGTTTCGCAAGATACAATACAGGCAAACTAAGTTAGGAGATTTACACCAGCATCCTCCTTGAATAAAATTTACGTAATAATAAAATTCAGCGGTTGCCCACCAGCCTGCCAAGCGTCCAGTATTACTTAAACTATACGAACTGAGGATACCAGAACAGACAGTTGAAAGAGACGCAGTTAAAGCACCTATAGTTAGCGGTTTCCGAAAAATGTTAGTCCCTAGCGTATTAACTACATTAATTTGGAAAAATCTTTCCCATACCCACCACGCTAGGCACGAGAGTTGGTGGTCAATACAGATACCGCTATTTGTCAAGGTAGATTAGGCGTAGTTTGACCTAAAATTACGATAGTAAGACAAGGTATATACCACGCACACATGAAATTGACACGTGGAGTGTGAGAGTGGAGAAAAGTTGAAAAATCTACATGCCCTCATCCCCTTAACGTGGCTCTTACTTATGTTATTTACTATATCAATAATATTATTTTTCACATTTAGGGAAAACTATGGCTTGGGTAAATAAATATGTCAATCTCTGTAATCACAGGTGATAAAGTAATAAATATTTATTTTGAATACAACTGCCCAACACAGCACTCCACACATTCTTTAAGAAATATAGTTAGATAATAATGTTACAATTAAATCAATATAGAATGCATTTTTATTATGCATGGCCCCACAAATTAGAATTTTAGTGAAATATTTTGTTTACATACGCCAGTTTTCCACAAATAATCGAAGTTTGTAAGTTGTACTCGAGTGTGTGCACAAAAAATATCGGAGAAAGCCAATGTTTGCTGATATCAAAATTATATAGCGTCTTTGTGGAAATTCTGCGTCAGAACCTACGTAGTTGTCGTTATATCCATATCAATTACGGATTGTATAACATTCACAATACCTACATTGACTTATACATTACTAGCGTAGAAATCATTGAATACCTAGGATAAGTTATAAATTTTAAATGTCGGAAGAAAAGGTTTTTCAAATACCTAATTGCAAATAATACATTTCTACACATTAAGATTTTTATATGAGCCAAAATAATACTTTTTATTATGAATCTACTGTGTGCTAAACTATTCTTTAAGCTTTTGAAAACAAGTCATAGATATTATAAATGTGTTATTTTAAGTACAATATTGAAATAAAACAAGGAATAGGTGTCATTCTTTATTTCAATAGAATCAATGAAACAGATAAGTGCATTTAATTTTGGCTTCTCGTAACTTGAACTAAAGAGATTAGAAAAAAATTGATAAGGGTTGTTGACATAGATAACAAAAATAAAATGAAATTTATATTATAAGGTAGAACAAATCGTAATAACACAAGTTTAAGTCACTAGAGACACTAGAACATAACATTTTTGTAATATTTATAACACTCAAAACATGTGTTTTACTAAAATTTATAAAGCATTTGATAAAACACACCAACACTCTTGTAGGCACTTTGCTTGATCCTATTGAAATATAAAAATGATACAGATTTGCTTGAAATATTTTATTTAGATTATGACGTAAGCACTCATGTTCTAAAAATTAACAAATCAAAAACAATATACGCGAAAATGTATTGTTATTGAAAATCAATTCTTGTTCGTCTTAATATATAGTTATGCTTTAAAAGTATGAGTTGAATGTGACACTATAGCAGAAAGTGCTAAATTACATTTTTTATAAAGCATCCATTTCAAGAACAATAACTTTCAGTACTTTTCATAAAACATATCCACAATCTTTTAAATATGTTAAAATTATTCAAGTATGAGTTATGTAATCCTTTTCAAAATTTTGATGCAGTTTTCAGTTTAATAATAATTGTTAAAACCAAGCAAATCTGTAGGTAACTAAAGACCATGACGTCAAACATACAATATAATGACTAAGCGCACACATGAAGTTCTTTTATTATGTAAGGTACGTGCTTGTTACATTTTAATATTATTTTTTCACAATAATTTACAAAATGTTTGTATTGCACTTTCAAAAAGGCAGGTAGAAGTTTTTATAAGTTAACTGTTTCTACCTATGGATGGGTGTAGAAATAAATCTGACACAAAATACTATTACATAGACATCTAACAATAACTACATATTCAAATATAATTGAAATTGACATGTTGAGTTACTATACACTCGCAATGTATTGGTGGACACACATTTAATATCCTAATAGAATGGCATGCATAGATAGAACCAAATCAACAATGGCCTGTAGTAAAATAAGTTAAAACACAAACAAAACCAAGCAAAAACTATGAAAAGCAAACAGAGATAAATAAGACTCCAATGTCAAACCAATAAAAATAAATGAAGTAAAGAAAATTTATTTTTATTAGAATAGGTACCTGTTGCTGATTATTGGGCTTCTAATAAGTCTTTGGACAGTATTCAGAGATGCTTTAAATGTCTAGACCAAAATTTTGACATTGTGGGGTTTGAGTGTAAGCTTTTGCTTGTCTCTAAATACCAGACATTGACCCAGCCCATACTAGCCATAACACACATACCACTCAATATGTAATTATCTGGACACTAGTTACATAATTTACATGATAGTTTAAACTGCATCTCATTTAAAATTAGTCTCTTTTCAATTACGATAGATGTTTATATTTTATTATAATTTAATTGTAATTCATATTTATTGCAATAAACAGAAGAAAATAAATAATTTTTATATAAGGTAACAATAGAGTAAAACTATTACAAGCTTTTGCACATGTTCAATAAATGATGCATTATTAATTCTCAGTACCAGTAGTTACAGATTTCCATTAAATTTGATTCAGATTGAATTGTAAATATCTATTATTTGTCTTAACATTTATACTTTCCTCACAGTATATAGATGTAAAATATTACTTCCACAAAAAGTCATGATTTTCTGACATGTCAACACTGAACTCTACCAGATTGTAATATATGTTATAAAGATTTCTACAAATCTATAAGGTGTAGGTTTGTTTCTATTTACAGTCTTGTCATTTGTACAACCATCTATATAGCTTTAAATTTACATTTATACTGATTTTGCACCAGTGTTCTACCTTTAGTTCTAGGTACCCATTCAAAGAACAATTCCATATTTCATAGTCACAAAAATATCCTAGCCTTGTCAAAAATAGACATTTGCCCTCAATTTTAGCCACATGTACTTAGGAAACATACATAATACATTTATAATAATCAACATTATTTGATAAACAATGATAACAATCAATAGATCTCTGTTTTATTATACACATATGAACTTTTAACAGTCTGTTGTAAAAACCATATACCTATTAATGTACAAAAGCACAATACACTTAATCTACTATAGGTACTTACAGTTTTCCGTATGTATAATTGATGTGTGGTAAATTATAGTCACTAAAAGCAAAGCAAAATTGAACTAAATGTATGTTAAATTAATAAAAAATCAATCATAATATAGCAGTATAATAATTACAATGATTTAGAAATCTTGTTACCAATAGAATATACTTTTTTTTTAAATTCTCAAATGTAACCTATTTTAAAATCATAGTAATATAAAATTTTCTCTTCAGCAACAAATTAGTAAATATTTATAACTTTGTTTATTTAAATCTGTACAAGCATATATAATATTGGTATTGTTTTAGGTTAGTGTGTTAAACACCTCTAATATTACTTTCAATAAAGGGAAGAAGCACACTGACAATTAATCATTGTTAACATAGATAACCTACCTAATTTGAAAATATATGTCTGATTTAACTATTTTGTTATTTAAAACAATAAAGATTTCAAGAAAAACAACAAAACACAAGCAATTCCATAATAAATTAAATAACATCAGTAGCAAACCACAGGTAAACCACTCTTCACCAACAGGACAACCCATTTTATTGTAGATGAAGACAAATAATAATTATCTAATTCTGGCTACAATCACAGAAATTATTGTGAGCTTATCAAATCAGACACTGGATCAAACAGAGTGGCCTTGGGATTGGTGCCTCTGTCCCCACTGACTAGAAGGTCCCTGTGCAGAGTTACCTTGTTGCATCCATGACAAAAAGTTAGGAGGAGCTGGTGGAGCAGATGATGCAGGACCAGCAAAAGCGCCTTGCTCAGAACCTCCTGATGGGATGTTATTTATCAGGCCCCATCCTGCAGCTTGGTTAAGTGCCGCTGCCACCAGGGCTTGATTAACTGGGAGACCTCCCATACCTAGTGGCATACTACCTCCCTGTGCTTGACCTCCACCACCAGCAACAGCAGTTTGCCCATGTTGACCAGACAATCCTAATGCTTGGATATTTACCATGTCCATATTACGACTATTCCAAGAGTTGTTATTAGAAGCGTTGTGGGGATGGCCTTCATCATAGTTTCGGCTCGACAAATTCCGTTGATTAGCTCCACTTTTATTTTGCTTTGGAGATGCATTTGACACATTGACGGAAACACCTTTAATTATATGATCTTGACCGCAAAGACTTTGTGCAACTTCCGGGTCTAAAAACGTAATAAAACTGAAGGCTCTGAATGGCTTAGGAATAAAAACATCAGTAACTTCTCCAAACTGAGAGAAGTATTCTCTTAAGTCATTAGCTGTTAAGTCTTCAGTGCAACGGCCAACAAAGACTTTACATGGCATAGAGGTTACTGAGCCTTCTTTCGAATTGGGTATTCGGACATCACACCACCTCCCATCAATCATATGCCTTTGGGCCAACACTCTCATTTGAGAAGCATAAGATGCAAATCGAATGAAAGCAAAGCCTTTAGACATTCCAGTTTTAGGGTCTCGTTTCAGTTGTGCCATTAACACTTCACCAAATTTTTCAAAATATTCTCTCACAGTTTGCTCAGTTGCTTTCCATGGTAAACCCAGAACTATTAGATCGGAACACAGATTATCATTTCGTTTGTTCTTGGTAACATCAGACACTTCGCCTAATTTTCGTTTATTTTCCTTCGGAAAACTACATATGTAAAGATGATTACCCCATCCTTCAGGTGGTGGATAAAGCCTGCCGTCTCTTAATCTTATACCTCTAATATTTTTTGTCTCAGGATGGCGATATTTTAATCCGCAACATCCAGGAAACTGCGCCGACACTGTTGTTAACATTAAAGTTCCATCTTCTTCGATTGGAAGTTCTATGGGTTCCTCATTTTCGTCTTCAGCCACAGGTAAATATTCGAAGGACATTATTTCTTATTCATGAACGATATTAAATAAAAACAATAAAAATTAACACGATAATTATACTTATCTCTATAAAATGTACAACTTCTACTCCTTAAAAATAAAAAAATTACTTAAACGTCAGCCACGGGTTAGGAACCCATTGCAATTTGCTAGTTGAAAACATAGCGTGACTTAACGTTCTTGATCACTTATATCAAATCACTCCCGATTTCCTGTAAAGGACAGTTACTATTATACTCTTTGTTCCTGATCATGCAACAGCAGATGAGTGACATAAATATCTAAATAACATCGGAAACTCTGTTATCCTTTTTTAAATAAAGCGTAAAAATTAAATAGAGTGCATCAGCTGTCATTCCGTGAAAATGTGGTATAAAGTACAAATTTTTTTATTTTTTTAATTTTTTTTGTTGGGCATGTATTAAAGTGCTGCAATAACATTTATGGCAAACAACAACATCTGAAGTAAGTCTGTCGTTTAATTAATTATATTTATTTGTAGACTAGCTTTTGCGCGCGACTTCTAATTCGTCTGCGTAGGATATAAGCAAAAAAACCTGGTGCAAAGTAATCTGTGGTTCGGACAATGTGCAGTTAAAGAGTGTTCAGTTAGTGCCATGAAATTGAAGCTGACACTATTCTTCAATTAATTCGTCAAGAGACGGTAAAAACTGTTTTTTTACGAATGCACATTGTTTATTGCAATTGAATTTGAAAAAAATAATTCAAAACCATTCTTATGTACTACATGTGAACTGTGAGAACTGACAAAATCATTTGTCTTAATGTATATTAACCCTTTCACTGTACCGTGCACTACATATAGGTCATTGCTATTGTTTTACTATTTGTCTTACTATTGTGTCTGAAAAACGGACAGTGAAGGCTTTAAGTTGAAAACAATTAATTACTCCCCTTAAAATGCCATCGATATTCACAATTAAACTTGTTTCAAACAATCAGAATTAATATTTAATCAATCAGATGTGCGCTGACAAATACAGTCTCAATCATTCTTCAAATGTTAGATTTATTGATAACAATTGGTACAGTGATCTAACATTGGGCAAATAGGTAGTTTATTCTATTATGGAAAAACCCTATTATCTGAGTTTTCTTTTGTAATATTTAATTTTAATATTTTTAATTTAACATAAAATAAACACTCAGTTTTGATATATAGATTAATAAAAAAATATTGAAAGACGATTTTGCAATTTAAGAGATAGAAGATTAAAAATGAGAACCCTTCATGTTTAATATTGCAAATCAAAAAAATTTTTTGTTCAATTTCTTAAAGTATATTCAATATTCATAAATAAACCATTTATATTGTAAGTTTTTCGGTTTTATAATAAAACCGGCGATCTTTATAATATAATATTCAACCTCGACCCCTCCCGGCATTATTCTGTATCTGTTCATTGAATTTCATCGCAATCGGTTTAACCATTCCTATGGTTATCTCGGACAGAAAAACTATTTTTTAATGGCTGTTTATGTCTTAAAACAATGCAAACAATACCCTGAGCTCTATAGGAGCAGTTATTTCGATATTATAGACAGACACTTCAATTTTTTATTAGTATGTATAAATGTATAGAGTAATTTCTACTATTGTTAGGTTAAGAGTTCTTAAAAGGTATGATATTAAAAGAAAAGATATAATTCAAAAACAAAAAATATGGCACGTAATAATAACTAAATAGTAGTTGAGGCTTCTATTATACAGGTAGAGGTTATTATTTATAAAAAGAAAGTTGAAGAGTATATTTTAATTAATTACCTACTACAACTATCAAGAATTGTAATCGGCCTGGTATAATAGACAATATTACCAAAGTGAAGGACTGCTATATACTTTCTAAAGTTGACATTTAGTTTAGGGTTGCCGCAGGTACGAAATAAAAAGCATTTATCGTGACCTTGGCTACAAGTCTTTCAGCCAAAAAGAATACTTTAAACGCTTTAACCCTTAATAATCGGAGATATTTTTCTATTTTATGGTTGTATAAATTGTATTTCCTGGTTACATAGTGTCCAGTAAAACCTAGAAAAGTTGAACCTAGAAAAAGTCATGCACCTCTGCGTAACTGTCGAAATAACCCGCACGATCTTAGAGTATACATAGATAAGCAACCTATAGAGCTTACTGTTCATACGCGCGTTGGCGAGTATATACAAAAATTTCAAATCAGCGAAAATTTTTAATTAACATGATTTCTTTTGTAATAATAATTGTTTACGCTCGACGCCGCTAGCCTCGAGCGGGGGAACCGGTTGATGACGGGGTGCGCGGGGAGGGAGTTGCCCGCGCCGGCGCGCTGCCGGAGTCTAAATCAAGCCGCGACTGGAACGAGCTGCTTTAGGCTGTGCAAGCAGGAGTTTAGTTGGGGTTAGGTACCTACGCGTCAGATATTATAATAGATTAGAGTAATTATAATAGATTAAATTGCCGAAGGGTCGGTGGCCTGGGCGAGGCATCTTTGTTGACCGACTGTAGTGTGTATTTGCCGTGTAGTGTAACTGGAAAATATTATTGGCCTCCTTATTTGTAACTTGATTATTGTTTATGTAAATCAAGTATTATTTTTATATCTCTCTGTTTGCTGTCATTTGTTTAAAAGGGATTAGCGTTTTCTTTCGTATTTGTTCCGCTCAATATTGCAAAGAAATAAATCATAGTATTTTGAATATTGTAAGCTAATTCACTACATATTTGATTTGGTTTGATAGTGATTTGTCTTGAGTAGTGCTGCCATTGCACAAGTCACCGGCGCTTCGCCTGTAGGCGGAGTTGCGCTGGGCCGCTAATTCCCTTACCTTGACAGGGCGACGCGCTCGGGTCCATAGTTTAGAGAAGCGGCTCGAGCAAGTCACGGCCCGAAGGGTCGTAGTGGAGGAGGCTTGCGCAGAGATTTAGGCCTCGGATGCGGAACAGGGAGTCCTAGACTCCGCCCTCGCGAACTACGAGCAATTCTTTTCGCACGGACGACTCGATCGAGGCGGGGGCCAAGTATGCTAAGAAAGCGCGTGAAGCTCGGCTGAGTAGCCTGCTCGAGTCATCTCGGAAGCAGCCTACTCAGCCGGAGCTGTTGGGACGACTCCCAACTCTGGTTTTGCCAAGATTCTCCGGGGTCCTTTCCGACTGGCTGACCTTTGTAGGACTTTTCATAAAGTCCTACAAAAGTCAGGCTATCATTAGCCTAGTGGACGCCCGGAGAGACCTGACGCCAAGTCAGAAAATAGTGTACCTCCTAGCCTCACTGGGGGGGGGGAGGCCCTGGGCGTCGTCGGCCATTTGTAATTGTCGGACGACGTCTACCAGATCGCTCGGGACCTCCTAGCAAGAAGCCTACGTCCGGCGTATTGCGGACGAATACGTTAAGCAGCTGCTAAACCTCCCGCTGCTTAAGGACCAGGCCAAACTACGTCCGGACATCGTAAATCCAGTCTTGATGGCCTGTAATTCTTTAAGGCGGCTGGGATTACCGGCGGACGAATGGTCCTTTTTGTTGCTTCACATCGTGCTGTCCAGCCTGCCGCTCGATCTGCGGATCCATTTTGAGGCGAGGTACGGCGGGAACGACGCCTCCTATATCTCGCCTTTCAAGGATCTGCTGCGGTTCTTGGAGGAGCAGTGCAGGCAAATTGAGAATGCGGCGGGCACTGTCGACGACCTGCGGGCAGCCAACCGAGCTATGCCCAGGGAAAGGCGTAATCCACCGGGCAAGTCGTCGCCAACCCCCTCTAAGATGGAGCGGAGCTCCCTCGGGAGGGCGTTGCCCCCTACCTTCTTATAGAGGTCTAGCGGCCAGGGAGGCACCCCTCTGCTCCTATTGTCGAGCTCCGATCGCCGGGTGACTGTGTGCCCGAAGTTATTAAGTAAGCCGGCCACGGCTAGGTGAACCATCGCCAAAGAGTGCCGCTGGTGCTACTCATGCTTGGAAAAGCATCTCCAACGAGACTGCACTGCCAGGGCAATCACCATGCCGTTTTGTGCCTGGGTACAAACGGCGCTTCCTCTCAGGGCTCTACCGAGCCCTCAGCCCCCACGGGCGGGGGCGCTCAGCTTTGCCCTCTATCGGGCGCCGCTCGGCGCTCCCCTGCCGGCCACCGTGCTCCCCCTACCAGTCGGGGGTCGTTCTCCCAGGGGCGGGGGGTCGTCATCCCCCCCTCAGCGTGTTGAGAGGAACTTCATGGCCACTCAGCGGTCAGCTAGACCCTTCTCACCCCCGTTAGCTGAGAGGCCGCGACTGGAGTACCACCCCGCCCCCTTTGGTCGGTACCGGTACTACTGGGTTCCTGCAACTTCGAACCTGTCCCGGGCCTCAAGGCCGAGGTTCCCCGAAGCTCCCCAGGTCGGCCGCCTTCACTGATCCTTTGAGTCGTCAACAGTCCACTTGTCAAACTGTTCTGTGGCCTCAGTGAAGGTGTATAACCCGAGTGGCGACTGTTTAATTATTCGCGCTCTATTGGATTCGGGTTCAAACGCGGTATGGCCTCTACTTTGTTGGTGGGGAGACTAGGGCTCACCTGGAGCGTTAAATGCTCTGTAAAAGAATTTGCTTTGGTTTTCCGCGAAATGTTTCGTAGTTGTAGCGGTTGTGAGTAAAAGGGGTGAATTTGATATACTCTGTGAATATGTGTACATACGTTTTGTAAATCTATTTGATCATTATGCTTGCTTTGTTGAAAAGAAAATTGACATTGAGTAACTTTTTGTGCCGAAGGGAATAAAAATTAATCCTCCTTTTGTTTCACATTTTGTTGGCATTGTCGAAGATATTTGCTTTGTTGAAAAGAAAATTGAAATTGAGTAACTATTTGTGCCGAAGGGAATAAAAATTAATCCTCCTTTTGTTTCACATTTTGTTGACATTGTCGAAGATTTATTTTTGAAAAAAGGAATATGGCTATCTTTTATGTTTATTGTTTTGCTTAATATATCTGTGTTGATCAACGCGCATCGGGCAATAAGTTTGTTATAGTTTGTTTCAAGGTTGCATAGTTGTTTGAGGCTTGGATGAAGCATAAGCATAGAACTGCATGTTTGTAAAGGCTACTCTCAAAGTATGACGGTTACGTGTGAAGCGCTCGTCCGCGTGACAAACGCCTCTTATTGATTGTCTCTCGTACTTTAAGTGACAAGAAGCCCCTTTGAGTTTCGAAACGCTAAGGATGTGTGACCCGAAAGGAGATCGCTTCATGTTGGATATAGATTAATTGTGCGCGTACATCGGGGCGAGTAGAAGTATGAATAGAAATCGGATGGATGTTTTAAAGAGATTCTCGAACTTCTGTCCAGTAACAGGACTTATTTAGGTGCTGCGATGTCCAGGAAGGGCATCCAGTGGAGGTTCGACCCTCCGGCTTATAATTTTGAGTCGGTAGTTAAGGTTGCAATATCTGCTAGGCTACCTACGGTAGTCGAGATTTGGTTGGAGATTCGGTCTTGCAACGCACCGTCGCGGCCCTATCCCCTTTGACAATTTGCTCGCGGACATAAGTCCTCATGTCCGGGACGGGAGTCTGTTAAGGCCAAAAATGGGCATTTGAAATTGCATCCGATACGCGCGCTTAGCGCGTTCACCGAACGGTATCGAGGTGAGGTAAATGCCGCGGGGGGGGGGGGGGCCGGGGGGGGGGGGGGGGGGGGGGGAGCAGCTTTTTTGGATCGGCAGTCCTGGATCAGTGGGGCTGTGAGGTTACACAGTGTACACGCTACTTACATGCACATCACTTTCCACCTGACAGGTACCTCGTGGTCAACCCTACCTCCGCCAATCGGTAAGTGGTGCTCGCTTATTTGTCAGCCGTTTCTGGAATCGTTATCCATAGGCCATTTTGGCTCCACCCTTGGTTGCTCGTCGTGGGGACCACTCATGGGCCCTGATCCCGTCGACCTTTGTTGGGGCAACTAAGGGCGTGTACAACCGCTATAACGACTAAAAATGGGCCCACATAATTCGATGGTAGATAAAGGACTTATTTTTCAGTCAGATATAGGGATTGATATTAAAAAAATTTGACGGCTCCGTGACGCAGTGTTTTAGCAATGAGTTGCAGCGCTAAGGGCCGCGGGTTCGAATCCCGTACGGAACAACTATTTGTATGGCCTACAAGTAATTTTTCTAGGTCTGGATGTTTGTCCTTGTGAAATTTATGTTTGTAAACTGCCTCCACGATACCGGAGAAAATGCTAGTGTGGAGTTTTTTTAAAATGAAAGAAAAAAAGGTTGAAAGACTTTCATTTTGGTAATAATACGATATACACGAAAACGCAATGTATCTCACAAATAATACATATTATATTAAATTAGATTACTCAGTGCAATTGCCAAGTCAATCTATATATTTAAAACATAAAAGATTTTTAATATTGACATGGTCACTTTAAAATGACCTTAGGTTAGTAAATTACGTTATAACTTAAAACAGAAAGACTCTTACGTAGGGACTGAATAAACTGACTTGGTATTACAACTGAGTTGCGAAACTTGGATTTATTTACCAGTTATGTTTTTGATGGCATCTCATTTCTTTTTGTAAATAAGACAGTCCTCCTTTTTTACCTTTCCGGATCCTTCTACTTCTTGAATACCAAAAATGTACCTTTCTACACCTATTTATTGTACGTATACAAGTACACCGAGTCATTCACTGCAAATGTAACTTTGTAATTCTATATATTTATATAAGACTAGAAAGTTATTTATGCAGTTGGTGTATCTAAAAAGCTTGACCGAAATTGAAAAATACTTTTCCTTGATTTATTTACTAATGTTTTTCCTTAATTTATACACTAAACACTAATTGTATTCTAAAATTGAAGCTTCTATGTCCGCTAGAATTGCCTTAGAATTTTGATGATCGGTCTGTCAGCGAGTGACAAAACTAAGAAGTTTTGACTAGTTATAATTCCTAAACTACTATCTCAAATTGAATGAAATAAAACACACCATGTGTATACAATGCCTACTTAGTTGATAAAAACTCAGGCTTCTAGTTTTATCCACTACGAAATTATAGGGGGTCGAAAATGGCCTGAACTGCTTCGAGAAAAGTATGGAACGCCGTGCCGCTAAGATTGTATGCATAAACATTGAATGAGGTTTACAATAACCACCAATTAACAAATAAGCGAAAGTTTTAAGTAAGTAAGAAAGAGCTTCTCTGCCTGTCCCGCATAGGAAATATAAAGCTGTAGTTGTAATGCGTATAAGTCGTTTTCTCCCTTAAATTTTTTTGTTGCTTACAGTTCACAAAATATTACAAAATTATAATGCAGCTAGTTTTAGGTAATTTTCTATGTTGTTGTTGCGTCAAAGCTTGTATTAATATAAGTGCATTTTATAAGTTGGTAGACTATTATTTTTTAACTTGTTAATTTAACTAAGTATTGATAGCTTTTTTTACTTCATTATACATATACTACTAAGTTGAATATTTCCAAACACAGCGGCATAGTAGTTATTAGAAGGTTGCGACACACGAATATAATGAAAAATCTTACTTTAAAGCTAAATATTACGCAGATGGAGCCTTTAATAGGAAAAACATCTTTCATACTCCCAGTGTTTTTAAAGACCTGTACAACGACAACTCAAACGGTGGAATAGAAGGATAAAAAATAAATTATCGTCAATTTACCTGTATGGGAGGTAACCAAAATAAAAATGATTTTTTTAAAGTATTTATTTAACAGATTTATTTAACAGTCTGCCAGAAAGAGCCAACTGTCAAAGCTGAAGACCGAGTTCGGCAGGATCGTTTCCAGACATCTGAGATTTTGAGTGAGATTGAGAAGTCCAATTTTATCTGACAGTATTCCGATGATATCCTAGACATTAGTCTAAGCAAGATTAGAATGGCTCTCCAGTACATTGAAAACGGCAAGGCCCCAGGCAAGGACAGAATTACAGCAGAGCTTGTGAAAACCGGTTCAAAACCGGTAGTTTAGGTATTCCAGAAGCTTTTTAATCCCGTCTTCCATGGTGAAACTACTCCGGAGTCGTGGGGCGAAAGTGCAGTGGTCTTGTTATTCGAGAAAGGCGACGACGCTCTTTTGAAGAAAAAGAGACTGATTTCCCTTCTCAACTGCGTCTACGTGCTGTTTTAGAGAGTCATTACGAATCATCTCTCACGCACATTCGATAACCAGACGACTTCCAGACACCCTGGTCAAGCCGGTTTCTGAAAAGGTTTCAGTACCATAGACCACATACATACCCTGAAAATTATACAGAAGACCCAAGAGTTCAATCTGCCACTTTGCCTTGCAATGTGGACTTTGGGAAAGCCTTTAATTCCGTCGAAGTGCTGAAGTGTTAGTACAGTAGGGCTATAATGGCTATCTAAGTACAGAAGCCTTTCCAACCGCAGATAGGTGTATAACAGGGTAACGTTATATCCCCTCAGTGCTTCATCGCTGCATTGGAAGAAGTTTTCCTGCTATTATACTGTAGAGGACACGGTGCTAACATCAATGACGACTACATTACCTAATCACTATGTTCAATGACCTCAATATTGTCTACTAACGGATAGGTCTGAAGATTAACATGGACAAAACAAAGGTCATGTGCAATGTTCATGTCACACCTATGCCGGTAGTTGTTGGGCACACTTAGCTGGGAGTTGTTGATGAGTATGTTTACCTGGGATAAATGGTCCAACTAGGTAAGTCTAACATCGACTGAGAAGTCAAT
The DNA here is from genome assembly GCA_018247895.1 of Parnassius honrathi. Taxonomy (NCBI): domain Eukaryota; kingdom Metazoa; phylum Arthropoda; class Insecta; order Lepidoptera; family Papilionidae; genus Parnassius; species Parnassius honrathi. Next base: position 17,437 of record DWHP01000286.1, read on the forward strand.
CGATGGATAAATTTCGTCTGGGTAGCATTTGGAAAATTACTACGCATTTTCTCGTCAGATATACCTCAAAGTCTGAAAACGAGATTGTTCATTAAGTGCGTGTTTCCGGTGATGATTATGGATCTGAGACGTGGTTCTTCACTGCTGGCCGTATAGGGACGCTCAAAGTCGCTCAGAGAGCAGTGGAGACGGCTATACTCGGGGTTTCTCTGCGTGATAAACTTAGAAATGAGGACACCTAACCGACATAGAAGACAGAGCGACACTGAAAAGTCAATGGGCCTGCCATATAGCTTAAAGAACCGACAACCGATGAAAATGATTCTTACGTGGCTGTCCCGTAACGGTGGGCGAAGTGTAGAATGACGCCCTACTAGATGGAGTGACGAAGTGGTTAGATATGCAGAAAGTAAATGGATGCAGGTGGCTTAGGACCGTGCTTTGTGGCATTTCTTGGGGAGTCCTATTTTCATCAGTGGACTTGTGGAAGTGAAGTGGAACTGTAATGATGATGATGATGATGATTAGTATCTGCAACCGTGCCAAATCACAGATTTGCAACAGCTTTGGTCTCTGAGTAAAACCGCGGACAGGCGTACGGACGGATATGGCGAAATTATAAAGGTTCCTTGTTGTTAAACTACGAAATCCTAAAAACTGTATTACTATGATAAGCAAGTGAGTTGGACAAAATTCGTTACTCTCGCGTTGGTAATGTTTTTACTGGTCACCACTCGATGGAATGGGACAATCAGAACTTTTAAGTGAGCTTCGCGTCATAATTAATCATAGTCTTGTCTTTATCCAACAAACGTACTGCATACAGTTTTTTATATGAATTGCGTGACAAACGAAATTATAATTCACCTGATAGTAAATGGCTACTGCAATCCATGGGCACCTGCAGCCAACATCAAACAAAAAGAAAGCTACCGATGATCTCTAAGCACCAAGAAGGAATGTCGTGGCGCAGTCCAAGTGAAGTGACGGTCTTATGGAATATGCACAGTCGGTTGATGCATGCAATCTTTAAGGGGCCCTGTGTTCGAATGATGTTTAAGGATATATGTCGTCTCAATGCATTATCGTAACCAATGGTGGGACTTGTGTGGACAATAGTTATAATATCTTTTACTAAGGTGACAGTTTGTAATATATGTATAATAAACAACGTAAATCAGAATTTTCGTTAGATTATTTATGTCCTTTGAGATTAAATTATGGAAACAACTGCATTGGTCGTTTTGTATTGACGACAGGGAAATTTTTAGCCTTTGGGAGAGTTTAGAGATAGAAACGATTTGCTAAAACAGGAAACGTAGACAATAGTCGTTATAATTGTATCGAAATATTTTGTTTTGGTTCTATAACTAATTTGCTATGTCATTTACTCTGAATTCCTATATTTAGGAAACGTTTTGTTCTTTTTTACAATCCATTTTATAGAATGTAAGAAGTGCATGTACAAGCAGTCTTTTTTTGAAATTTATTTATATATCAAGTTTAACTTATTATATTACCGTAGAATGGGTTGTAAGGGAAAAAGTAGCGTTTTTCAACCAGGCATTAAAGTAATGTAGAATTATTATAATAAGTTTTTATTTTATTTTATTACTAGGGGCATATATTCACAATGACGCTTTCACAAAGAATGTGGAATCGTCTGGCTTAATTTTAAAGTAACGATTAACCTACATTTCGACATCGGAATAGTGGGTCGCACATACTTTTGTGCTTTTGTAGTATAAAGTATTTGATTATTATTTTACTGGGACGTAGGAATATTATTGTATATTATTGAATGCGATGAAATGGAGATTGCTGTGGAAAACTGGTTTTATATCTGGTATTATATCTGGATGTTTCTATGCTGTCCGCAACTTCTCAAATAATTTGATTTTGAAAAATATTGAATTTAATTATTCACAACTAGCGATCCGTCTCGGCTTCGCCTGTGTGGGATCTATTAATGTGGCGTTATAAAGAATTTGGATTCAACAAAAATCATTTGTTTCATCAACTAATCAATTTTTTGTTTAAAAAAATCTCTAAACTTTTCGAATCAAATATAGCCTATATCACACTCATGGCTCTTTATTTTTCGTAAAATTTTGTTACAATCGGTTCAGACATATTACATATTTTAAAATACTGTTTTTTTTGAGGCAAATGTTTTTAAAATGGTATCTCATATCTAATTAATAGCATGCTTTTCCACTTCCTAAAAAGGCAGTGTTACGGCCCTCAGTTGCCCCGAAACAGTCGACTGGAATAGGGCCCATCAGTACATCAACTCGACGAGCAACCCGAGGGTCGGGCCCAATGTGGCCTATGGATAACTATAATATAATGGCTGCACAAGCAGATATAAAAACTTACAGAGTTCCGTAGGTAGGGTCGACCACAAGGCGTCGTCAGGGGTAAGTAAAGGTAGTGTGTGAGTAGTGTGAGAAAGGTGTGTAATGTGACCTGACTTCATCGATGTAATCTTCTGCCGGACCGCATGCGTTGCCACGCTCCTCTAGGCGCAATCACTCCAGTGGCCTTTCAATGTTATTTGAATTCAATTATAACGTCACTTAGCACAAACTATAATCGAGCGCGATCTCCACACGAATCACAAAGTTCAGCGCTCCAAACGACAATCAAAATTATTTAGTGCGATATTAAAATACGACCCAAACCACGCGTCGATGCGAAATAATGGCAATCGAATTTAAAATAGTCACTCAAACTCAAAGAAAAGGCCCCGTTGTCACGTACATTAACGAAATAACAACACAATAGAGGCCGTCTTAATGCGACGTAGCAATTTCAGTTTAACTTCCCGATATCCAATCGACACGGCAGGCGCGGACGAAGCTGGTTCTAGACTAAATCGTACGGCCACACCCGACAATGGAATGTCGTCGGCTCAAATGTCAAACCGGTTTTTCGGTTTGGCGTAAACAGGCAGTAATTTCAATATTAACTACAGAAACTTCAAATAAGTGATTGGTGATGTATGGTTTACGTGGGTAGCACTAGCGTAGATTATATTATGAAGCATAAGTATTAACATAAAATAAATATTACGGGATGAACAGTCAAAAACTTGCACCGTAAATGAATTTTCAAGTGTGAAACAAAAAAGTAATCATATTACGCGAAACATAAGAGGCAAAAACAAGTAACCTATATTTGAAATATGTGTAAATTTTGTATGAACTGTGTTACAAGTAGTAAAACCACCGCAGACGGGTTCTTTGTTTTGGACGAATACACTACTCTATCGTGGTTGTATAAATTTTGTACGAGTAGCACCATCAGTAAAGGATTCTACTATATAAGCATACGATAAACAAATCTGTCAAGAACTTGGAGGAATAAAACAGAATTAATTGTGAATAAATTAGTTGTAGTTCCTAAAACTATTTGCGTGTTGACTTAATTCTGAAGTAAACAATCATGATAGAAACAAAATCCATTCTGACGAAGGTCAATTGAGAAATTAAATCAAAATATGAAAAACAAAATGCCCATGAACGGAAAACCCTTGTCAATATTAAGCCATATTTCAGACTCCATTTTTTTATATAAAATTCCTTTTGACTTTGAAATTTTGTTACATTTACGTTGTAAAGGGGTAAATCTTAATATGTTTTTAATTCCTTTAAGTATAAATTGTATCACACTTTTAGCTAAAAGAAAATAAATAAAAATAAAAAGGCTTCAATTAAGAATATAACTTCTGCACAAGAACAAATGCATCAGACATCAGATTGTGGTACACGTAACAACGTAGCAGCTATTGCTCGTGTGGAATATATTGTCAGTTCTTCTTCTTTTCTTGGTAATTACTATTTACGCAAAGCGTCACTAGAGTCGTCATAATATATCTGTACTACCAAACAGGGCAAGCATATATAATAAAAAAGATTAGAAATCTCACTTATGTTTAATCGACTAGACGATTTTCTTTTAGTTACTTCATAGCATTATTTGACGGGAGCTAAGCCAGAGGTACAAAAGATCTGGTGTTAAGGTCGCGAAAATGTCTGCCAAGCGGGTAGATTACAAAAAGTCCTAACTTTGTAAAGTTATAGGGACATTCCGTTTTGGACTCTGCATCAAGTGATGAAACCTGCAGTTGCCACTGTCTTAAAATTTATGTTCGTGCAAAATAT
>DWHP01000287.1:0-21594 GCA_018247895.1 Parnassius honrathi
ATACACAGTGTGACCAATAGTGTTATTAGGATTTCGGATGACTAAAACATCTAGGAAAGCTAAAGAATTATTTGCCTATAACTTCATTGTGAATTGTATTTTAGAGTTTACGGAGTTAAGGTGGTTTAAAAATGCAGTTACTTTGTCAGATGGTAAAATTGTGAAAGTGTCGTCTACATACCTCTTGTAGAACATTGGGTTTACAGGAGCAGCGTTCGTATTAAGCTGCCTCTTCACGATATTGGCTGTCGTGAAGAGGCAGCTTAATACGAACGTTAAATGTATACGTGTAAATAGCAAGGCTTCTTTTGACTCAAAATAATCTTAATGAAATGATGTTACTAAAATACATAGGTCTCAAACCGTGAAATATAATAAGTTAATTTTGCAATTAATTATTTTTATCGCAAATCCAGTGGAAAATTAAATGCCAAACTAGAGTAGAAATTAGTGGTAAGTAAAGAGTTGTTTACTTCACCCATCATAAACAGTCAGCTTGCAATTCTTATTTTTGTAGACATCTTTATTAGAGAAGGCCAGACTAACTTCAACGGTCATCGAACTAAGGTTTCAACGTCTGTGCGACACGATAAAAAAAGGATTCGATTTGAAAGGTTCCAATTTGAACAATAGCTTAGTCGCGTCTTTTGTATTAAATGAAAGTATTTATTTGACGATTATTTGAGCTTAGTCGAGATTTTGCGTTAGAAAGTAAAAGATATAAATATTTACGTTAGAGGAAGTTCAACAAGGTTTAAAGTTCGAAAATTTTTTGACGTATTTTGTATATTTATTATATAGTATAAGTATTTATTTATTAGCTTTTGCTTATTTTTAGTAACTATTATTTATGTGTGAAGCCTCATAAATACCAAACAATAAAAAACAGACAAGCACACAGACGCCAACGCGTTCGTAGACTAAATACGTGAGACGTTCGGCTAAGCCTTCCAATGTATTCAAGTAGGTCGCCAGACGCATTAGCGTGAATTCCAAAAACTGACTAAACAAGTTCATATTAACTTATAGTTCCTTTTGTTAGATCATTTTTGAATATTTTTAACATATCCGAAGATATATTACTAAAGTGACTGCATTAATTGTAAAGTAGAATTTAGGTTTAAAATTAAATTTTAATTAAGTGATTTAAAAAATGAAGATTATTTTGCCACAAAGATATAATAATGTTATATTTTTGGCATACCTTGAGGGTGGCATATATTCAGTAGTGGAATTGTGAAGGGCTGTAATTATGACAATGATGATAATTATATTTTGTTATAGAGTAACAAATGAGTAGACGGTTCACCCGATGTTAAGTTGACGCTGTGGTTCATATATCAACTTTTATCCTCGATTAAGCATCAAAATGCAGATGCGTTGTCACCGCTGAGGATTAAGATGGAATTCGTTTTCAGTATAGAGGGTCTCCGGTTCTCCACACTCATCATACGAATATTCAGCACACAGCAGCATTACGCTGCTATTTTAGAGCGTGATCGTACCCCGGTCAAGCTAGCCCATTCGTTCTACAACCATAATATAGCTGCAACATGTCTCTATCGTGTTAATTTATATAATATATCTATTACAAGTATTTTTGAAATATTCTCTTCAAAGTTCTTAATATTTAGTGAACTGGTGCATTAAAATAAAATTACTTTAACATTCGCAAACCATGATAAGTTATCTTTTAATCTGATTTGCTTTCAAGTTTTAAATGGTGTTTTGTGTTACTGACTGTCTTCATAATTTTTAGTGGAAAATGATATGAGGCTAATTAATACTCGAGAACCATTCGTCACCATGGATTGCTGATTTCTTGAGCTATCCTGCAGAGCCATTGTAACTTTAACTTGCTGATACGTTGGGCTGGATATCCTCATTTCTAAGTGTATCACACAGAAATACTTCGAGCATAGCTGTCTTTATAACTCGCTAAACGACCTTGAGCTAAGAAGAATTATCGACAACTTATATGTTAAAATCCAACAAACCGTTTACGGTACAGAGCGTGCTAAAATATAGACATGCATACATACATACACATTAAAAACATTATCTTTCTTCTGGAGCAGTCGGGTAAATTTAATTTCACTCAATATTATGTGATAATTTTGTAAGATTTTACGAAATGAATTTTTTTTATCTCCATTTTAATGTGTTAATTTATTTTCGTTCAAACAGGCATTTTTATAATTTTACTACCGAATTGCAAAGTTTTTGCATCAAGTTGTAAGCAATAAAAATAGCAATTTAGAATGACAGACTTAGAATAATATCCGCATTATAATATAATTGAGGCAATCAATACATAAATTAGTACCGATATAAATTATGAATACATTATTTTTCTAAATTATGTCCAGTTTAATATGTTTTTTTCTGGCAGGATTACCTAGCGATTAGTCGCTACGCTACATTTAGAAATAAGAGGAGGGCTGTGCCATTTGGGGGACGAATATACGCTGGAATATCGTGCACGGCATAAAAACATCCGATTTCGTTTTGAGATTATTGAAATGTACTTTAAAGATATGAGGGCGATACTGAAAGTTTTTAGAACTGGCCGCTTGTAAACGATATAATAAAAAAATTTGTTTCAATTTTATAAATGGAACTTTTTGCCAATATTATTGTGTAGGTATGTATATTTTTAATTTGTCATTTGTTTACGATTTGGCGGCGAATTGAATATTGTCTGTGTCACTAAGTGACTCCAAGCAAACGATCGACTACTTGGCGACGTCAAACGTGGAATTACTGGGCCACCCGCCCTATAACCCCGACCTCGCATGTTAAGATTTTTAGAAAACGTTTTATGGCCGCCGAGGAAGCAGTGGCTGAGTTTCAAAATGCCGTCGAAGAGACCTCTAAGGACGAGTGGGTAAAGTGATTTTCTCAGTGGTTCCATTGGATGCAACGATGTATTGATGTAATTTGACACTATTTTGAAAAGATATAATAACACTAATAACTTGCTAGTTTGTTCAGTTTTTGATTTTCTAAGAACTTTCAGTGTCACCCTCGTAGTACCCCTGAATCTGCTGCCTATAATGAAAACGGAGCTTAGTATTGTGTAATAGGTGCGGGCGTTTGACAGCCAGCTATTATATATATGATACGATTGCGGCAGATTCTCTAAGAGATGGGGTTGTTCACTAAAATTATTATTCAATTTAAAACGAAATAACGATAAAATAAATAAATACCTTTAAAATGCTACAATTTGAAAATGTCATTATGATAAAACAAATACGTTTACTTGCTAAAAAACTGCTGTGCTGCCGTGTTGTGATGGCATAATGGCTTTCCATCGCCCGTTTAGTCTTAATATAGTTATGATGTTTTTATATTACATGCTTCTATTTCTATTTAGTAATGCAAAAAAACCGTGTAGTGACGGTATAAGAATGTCCAATACCCCATATCATCCCGTGGGTTTCGTAAGAGGCGACAGAGGGAAACAAATCAGGAGATGTGCAGCAGTGTCTTGCTAAAAACGACTAAAGAAAACTTCTGTTGCCAACCCGCTTGCCAAGCGTGGCGACTATGGTAAATATCCCTTCAATCTATGGGGGTGGGCATATTTAGCAATATTGACTTAGCGGGTTGTAACGGTAATGTTTATACTTATTTTTTTCTACAGTAATTTTATGTGACTGTGTGTGTAAGATACACGTGTTGCATTATTGTAGTGTATTGTACTATAACAATATAGTCTAGCAATGTATTGGTTGGTCACAGCGTGCGTGTCATTATGATAGTGGGAGCACGACGTGCCTCGCAAGGACAAGGTAAGCCGTTACAGAGTTGATATAATGTGTGTTTTATCCTTACAGGCATTATATATTTTCCATACATTGTATAACACAGTCACATAATTGTTTCATTGTTCATAACTAAAGTTTTAAATGTCTATATATAAAATGCATTCTATACAATAATTAATAACAACCTGAGTATATCATTAATATATTCGAAGTAAGATTCGGTTGTCCACTCGTCGTCCACTAAGATTAAATATGCCTTTTTATTCAATACCTACTTTAAATTCTAAGGAATAAAAAATATTCATTATTTTCGTTAGCCATTCCGGATGTATTGTTTTCAGGATTTTGCAACAAACGAACGTAAACGAATACATGCCTTATTTATTGAAAATACATTTACATATATCACGATCACATTTGCCGGTGAGTAGTTTAAACAGTAAATGCAGATGTTTTCACAAAAGAAGGGAGAATTTGAATGACTCGTCTAATGGTAAGTAACTACTGCTACTTATAAACATCCCCAACACCAGAGAAATTTGAGGAGTGCTACCGGCTTTAAAAAACGGAGGGGGCTCTTTTTTCGGCTATTCTTTGTGATCATGAGTCGTTACCGGTCGGGCCGAATAAAAGAAATGTTTAAAAAATCGTTCTAACACTTAAAAAGACGTGACTGATATTTTTGGATAAACAAAAAAATAATTTATCGTCTCATCATTCCTATCAATATCAAAGTATAATGGCAGTCGATCTTATGATGTACATAATCGATTGTTGTTCACTATACAAGATGTTATGATCCTTTAATGTTTTACCGGACCTAAAACTAAAATGCTTAGCGACCGCACATCGACTAGTAGCAACGACGCGTTTCCTCTCTAGTATAGCTTATGTGTGAAATTCATTTCATCGTACGACCGTGCCTATCAGTTTTTTTTTTTCACTTTACCCTGGATAAAACCCAGCCAACGATCACTACTAAACTATTCAATAAATGAAATAAATAAATAAACTTCCATGTTCAGCATTGTTGGTGTTCAATTAAACGCTTTATACTTTTGTTGTCTGTCCACAAACAAATATCAAAAACAGAACTGGTGTTATTATTGCAAGGAGCTTAGAATAGGCTATAATACTAATTTTGACACTTGTAATCTAGTATTAATATGATAACTGAACGCTTATTAGTTTGATTGAATTGTATTATACATTAGCACTTACGCTTATTCTCTAACTGGGTGCGGCAGCATTTGACGTTAGAAATAGGAAAAAATGGTAAAGTTGCAAGTAGAGACTGATACATAGGCAAAAAAGAGCCCATTAATTTAGAGCAAAATTTTTATATTGATGTTTTATTCCAGGATTGAAATAAATTAAGGGTATAAACAAAAAAAATAACTCAATAAACACATTAACTTAATCTACGTAGATATTTAACATAAATATACATTTTTTATGGCTTTGTAGCAACATTGTGTTTATCGTTTCTATTAATTTATTACTTCTTTTATCGTTACTATTAATAATAATAATTTAGTAATTAAGAACCTTATCTAAATACATTAATGGTAAACTATCAATTAAAGCATTTCCGATTTTAATTTTAATCCGCATAAGCTTGAATCTTAAGCACATAGAATAAATTTATAAACGGTTGCATAACTGATAGTGCGTTAGTTATTATTTGTTTAAAGATATTGTTTAAAATCGCACGACCGTGAATCACGTGACGTCACAAATGGAAAAGCGGGAAACAAAATGCAAAGCTGCAAACATGTGAGCAGCTCGTATGGAAAACGAAAGTCTTTCGACGCGAAGTTTCATTCAGACCAAGTTGGCTGGTCGCGGATACACTCAGCGCAACGATGCTGGAAACGAGTGGAAAATAACTTACTTTAGAAACTAAACAATTGTATATAACTATGATAACTTTATTCCATAGACAATCATTGTAATATCGCCAAAAATTATTTGTAATGTTGTCATTCGTAGTTTTTTTAACTCTTTGTAAAATTTTATATTTTGCAACCTTTTTAGCTTTGATTTTAATTAGGTATGGTTTGCTAAATTTTAGAAGTATAGACAAAAAATTCTCAACTAGCAGGTTCAATAATAAATTTGGTTTGCCGTTACTGGTTTTTGTGGGGGGGGGGGGGGGGGGGGGAATGAAATAACATCTTATGTTGTAATAATAAATCAGTGCTGTTCAGTATCTGACAGGGCAAAAATCAATTACGGAGAATTATAGTACTTTCCTATAAGGTGTACTAAAACCGTACCTCAACTTTCACAACCGCATCTCAACGGTGGGTTCGTGGTGAATTTATACAAGCTAAACAATTTCAATGAACATTCAAACTTTAATAGACGAGAGAGCTTTTTATTAGTGCCAATCTTAAAATGATAAAACTTTATAATTTGCATCAAAGGAAATCTTATCAATTTAAAACTTCAATTACCTACCATTATTTAAAGTATTTAGTATGTTATTAAATTTGTTCTTATAAATTAGCTAATAAAAAATATAGACTGTATATCAAAAGTCTGTATCATCATTGTCATAAAGGCTTTGAGCTAAATTTGAATATAACGTACTATTTTCTATTTAACTCGGGTTCTTTATCTATTGGATTCAACGTTTTATTAAATCAGTCAGCTAAAAATTTAATACTGACAATAGTTTTTATAGTATCACTTAATGTTTTTATAAAACCATGAATGCGTGGGCAGTGTTTTATCTAATAAAACAAAGTAAACGGAGAGAACTCAAGATAGTTTTGAACTACCAACACTTTAACGTGGACGCACTCCTTAAAATAGTTTTAAAAAAATATAACTTTATTTACTTCAAAATAAGATACACATTTTATTGAGATAATTCTAAACAGCCCCGCGGCGTAGCGCAACGCCGCACTGCGCCTCGACATGCCTCGCAGCGTAGCGCGACGTAGAGTGGCGCATCACGACGCAGTGGTACTTCGTTGGTAGGCGCAACGTGCAAGTGCAATGCGCTGGCAGCGACTTCACGACTTCGCGCACCATGCACCGTGCCGCAGCAAGTCGCATCGCGACGTCACGATACGTCTGGCGGCCTGAAACCGCTGGCCTCTTCAAGCATCGTCTCGTCGCGTCGCGTTGCGTCTCGGTGTGAACCGACCTTTAGACGAACGACGTTCAGTCTATAACTCGGCCGCGTTGTCGCCTAGTATCGAAGACGTCGACACTTCGTTCCGGTGGCGTCGTAACCGAATTGCGCGGCGAATATAGTCGCATTGTTTATTGTTCCAGAGTCATCGACGTCATTAAAAGCAAATAGGAACAGCATTATTTATATAATACTTAGTTCTTCTTTTTTTCAATTGCCATCGATAAAAATAAAGTGATTGGTGTGTAGTTGCAAATTATATTGTCATATTTTAGGGAACAACACTTCCAAGTATATCACTTGTATCTACTTTTAAGAATGAATAAGGGGGACTCGGTCAGGAGCGCAATGGATATGCAGTTAAAAACGGCGCTGCGTGACTGAAGTGTGATTCACGCACGGAGCAAGTCTTGTGAGGCCTACAAATAACTGTCCCGGGTCTTGATGTTGCCCACGTGCAATCGATGAATTTTTTAAAGAAATAAAAGTGACAAACGAGTATGTAGTCCACCTGAAGGTCAGAATCTCATTATCAGTAAAAATGCTGTCCGATTCTCAATACTCTCCGTATAAATAGCAACTCTGCCCTGTCTAACGGATGGTAAGTGGATGCTGATATACATAGACGTTTACATCAATCCTCCACAATTAATAATATAAATGCAGATGTGTTATCTTTGTTTCCAGTTAAAAGGATCAATGGTCCTCTACACTCACCAAACGAAACACAGCAGTATTAAGCAGCTCTTGCACGATGGTATCCTGTGAGAGCATGGTTCTTCCCGTTCAAGCTGACTTATTCTGCAGCAATAATACAGTGCCAGCCTGGCTCTACCACGTATGTAAAAGCTTTCAAGATACAGGAGAAATTATGCCTAGGTAGTAATAATTTTTAATGAAATCTCATTTAGTTTTTAATAGGTTCACGTAGAGTAAACATAAGAAATAATAATACATTTTTCTCAAACCATTTTAATACAACCGTTACAGCTTATTCACATTTGAGTCCACTGCTCAACATAGGCAACATGGGCTTCTCCCATAAATTGCCTCATATAGTGGAATATCATTTTTAAGAAAAAATATTGTTATTTTTATATCTGACAATGTTATTTATAATGTTGCCATAATATTAAAAAAGTGATTTTTCATTAAATAATATGAACAATGCAAACAGATTCATGAAAATAAAATAACCTCACACGTCACAATGTAACTTTATAAAGTAAAGGTTATGCAACGCTATTCCGTTAGGATCTAGGGAGTGATAGCAAGTGCGTTTTCAATGTCAAGAATTGGGGACTAACTTTATATATGTGTTATACATAGGATATATAAGTGTATATAGACAGGGTATATAGTACTATTTCTATGAGCGCACCCCACCGATTGTAATCTGGGTGAGGGGCGAGCGGTTGAAACGAGCGGACCAATCGCTGTGCTCTCGTGACCAGAAAAGGGGGAGGAGTTTCGCACCCCTAGTTTTCTAGGGGTTAGTGTGCTTCCGCGGCCAACCTAGTTTGCCGTAAGCCACCCCGCGCGTCTCTTTTACCCCGCGTCAACTAATTTAGGGTTGATCAATCGGCTGCGCCGCTGGCACTTACGTAATATGCTAAACGAATATCTGGGAAGAAGCGTACAACAATGCAGCTACCTTTCCGAGTTATCCCTTGAAACGTCGTGTTACATAATCTTGCTAAATTAGTACAATAATACATATTGTTTTACTGGCGGTGTTATCGTTTCTTCATAATAAATAATTTTTGAATTTAATAACTCAAAATAAACTATTCATGTTTTTTAGACGAAATAAAAATATAACAAATACTTTTCATTACATGTATATTTATTTTTAACTTCCTGGCAGTTATTTCTTACCTGCTAGTATTAGAAAACATTATTGAAAGAAGCAGATAGCAAAAAGTGTAGATGATAAAGTCAGACGTTGCTTTTTATTTTTAACGTATTTATTTTAATTAGGTTTGCCCAAATAGTAACCTAATTGCGTTACTTACTAAAATAACATACTAAAATTGTAAACTCAAAAGTCTTCTATGTTATTGATATAAGGGATTTTCTTCCGCATAGTTGATGTGCTCGTCATAAAAAAATCCACATGGACAAACCTCCAGAGATGCAGCTCCGGAGCCAACATTCGGCCTAGAGCATACAAACACTTCTTCCCTACGATATTTGAACCCTATGTACTTCCATATAAAACGCTTAGTTTTCAATATCCAATAAAAAGCTATAAATTGAAAATGAGCGAGAAAACACAGACCTTTGATCTATATCATGAAAATTATTGATATCATTATAATTAATATTTTACTCGTATATTTATTGTTTTTAGTTTTAGTCTTTATGTAAAAAATAAATAATACGTGCCTTACAATATGTAAAAGGTAATAAAAATTTGTGCACCTCTTATGGTAAGCACGCAACAGATGGCGCTCATTGTCACTCTTGTTCGTTTTGTGAGATTCAAGTCGCAATTTAAAAATTATGAAATAGGTAGGTAATGTGTCTGTATAGATATCATTGTGAGAATTTTTGTCTGTATTCTGTATGTATTAATAACTATCTGTATATATTTTTGTATTTGCAACTTCCCTTCTGGTCTTCCCTTCTTCTTCTTGGTAGAGTGATGCTGCTTGGTAATACAGTTGTAGCACGAATGGGTCGACTCGACCGGGGAAAAACCACGCTCTTATGGAATGCCAGCGTAAAATAGCAGCTTAGCGCTGCTGTGTTTCGTATCGTTCTTTTTTTACGGGAAACAAATCTTAGTCCTCACGGGGGACAACACATCTACATTGCGATTCGTAATTTATGATAAAATGTGGATGTCTATGGGCCACAACGTTAACGTACTATCAAGTGGACTGTCTACTCGTTTGTTACCATTTTTCTATATAAAAAAGTGTATGAATAAATTACTCACTTGGTAGTCTATTTTACTATAGATAATACCCTTTTTAATTTATACTAATTTGAACAATTTGTTTATTATTTTGAGTACAAATTCTTATGTTTAACTCTTTAAACTCTGTAGTTGTAATGTTTTCATAACTATTATAATATACTATCCACATCTCTTTATTATTATTATTTTTATAGGAGAGGGGGCAAACGAGCATATGGCTCATTTGATGGTAAGTGATTATCGCCGCCCATGAGCAACTGCAACACCAGGGGATATTGCATATGCGTTGCCGGCCTTTTAAAAAGGAGTAGGCTCTTTTCTTGAAGGTCCTTAGGTCGTATCGGTTCGGAAAAATCTCTGGCGATAGTCGATTCCACAAACTAAATGTTTTTATTTATAAAAACATTAAGTTTGGTATCAAGTTACCTTTTTCTCCCAATAATATTTAAAACCGTGCTTTTACAGTGCAAATAGGCTTTTTATGGGGGCTGTTACAGCCTATTAAAGTCCACGTCTGAGTATAGCCCCCCCCCCCCCCCGTAGATTGCCTCATAGGGGGCCAGTATTGGTCACAATTGGCACGCTTAGCAAGCGGGTTGCCAACCGATTTATTTTCATTTTTAGTAGTTGTTAGCAAGAAGCTGCTGCCCATCTCCTGATTTGTTTCCCTCGGCTATCCATAACGATACCGATGGGATGATATGGGTATGAATAGTGGATATTCATACCCCGCCACTACATGGCCTTATGATAAGAGCCTTTTTATTGGTAACGTATGAATAGGTACGAATCATTTACTAATTTTGATTGGACACCTGCAATAAACTCACATAATAAAATAACGTCAACTGGATACTTGCCGTTTTATCGCATTACAATCTTAAAGCCAACATAACGCTGTTACAATGTTGCACCTGAATGAAATAAATAGGAAAATACTCGGATTCACAAAACATTAATATTAAAATATTAAATGTATTTTATCTAACCAAAGATCACAAACAAAGCACATTAGTCCAGTTGATCTATCTTCTGAGATGTACCTAAGTGTTGTTAGCCTATGCAGCTCTTACAGCTTCATCTGACCTGTAAAATAGGTCTCCGGTTTTCGTTACTCACTACACCAAACACAGCAGCAGTATGATGCAATTTACGCTGGTATTTTGTAAGAGCTCGTTCCTTCCCCGAGTAGGCTGACATATTCTGCATGCAACAGTAATAAGCTGCAGTGCGTTTCTACGATATAAAACATACTAAGAATTAATTTAAAACCCTTATTTTTTAAACTAAACAGGTCCAAAATATCACCACTATTGCTTTTATCTAGAGTATTAAAACAAGGGAACAGCAACTAGTGCCAATTCGAGCAACATGGCAGATTACGTTGCCTTAAGTTTAGACGGCTCTGTAAACGAACTGGCACTGTGTTGCGGCGCCTGGGAGTACGGGTTCGAGTGCCGCACCCATCAAGTATTTGTATGGCCTATAAATAAGTGTTCCGGATCTGGCTGTCTGTGTCTTTTGTTTGAGAAAATCCCAGTGTTGGGGTAACGTAATTTAAAATGAAAGAAAAAACATATATAAATGGATGCTGCTGAGGGTTTTGAAAATCTTGACAGTTTAAAAGTACCAGGATACTAGACAACCCACTATCATAGTCCCAGGAATTTTCACGACGTTGAGACTTTTCAAAATAAAATTAGAATCAAGATCATTTTTGTGAAATAAAATAGAATTTTAAATAAAACGCAACATTTATTGAACACAAAATCAAATTCGAAAACTTAAAATCAAAAACAATATGATAGCGACTCTTGGCAACTTAGTCGTAGTCAAGTAATTATTCGTGAAACTAACAGATGTCGCTCTCAATAACAGGATTCGAAAAGCTGGTAAAGTTTAACCTTTATAAAATAAATTTATTACAATAAGATTTCGACAAACGTGTCTTTAGTCCCGATACAAAGTCCCGGAACCCGAGGGAATTTAATTTAGAAAAATTCCAAATAAGTGTCTTCGAGACACGAGACGTCCCGGGACCGAAATCCTAACGCCGCTGCTTAAAGACATGTACATTTATTCTCGATTAAGAATTAAAATGCAGTTGCGTTATCACCCTTGAAAACTAAGATGGGATGTCTCGTTACCAATCAAAACAGTCTTCGGAGAGGTATTAAACTAATTGTAAAAAACAGCATCTTGCAACTTTACTACGCTAGTAATGAGAGCGTTCCCTTCCTCTGCCGAGCAGGCTAAAATACAGCCGCAGCTTGCCCCGAGCCGCCGGTAGCCGAAACTAAAAAGATATTTTTAAGAAATTCACGGCTCATGCTACCGGGTCTATAATTATACTGACAAAGGTAACGCGGCGTAAACTGCTGTGCTACAATTTCTGTATTACAAATTTATTTCACTTCGGATTAGCTTTAAAGACTGCCCGCAGTTTATGACCAGGTGGTCAAGGAACAAATTACTGCTTCGGATCCTGCAGTGCAATTGCGTTACTCTTATAGGAATTATTGTCGTTCGATGGGAATCCGTCCGCAACTGCGTTAATTTTTTCGCATTATGGTAGATAATATTTTCTAACCTAAAATAAACTATTAGTGCAAGCTGACTAGTGGTATTAATTTATAGATAACTGGTTTTAAAAACTAAAACTTCACTGATTATGAGACGTGATGATGGTAAGTCATGAAATCATTGAATTGTCAACGGTTCTCGATAAGTGTGCAAAATTTTAAATTATTTAGACATCCGGAAGTGGATGAAATCTATATTTAAAAATTCATTGCATATTAAAGGCGTGCTAAAAATGGCATCAACTTATAATCGAATCTGACACATGTATACAAAACAACGAAATGAAATTCAAAAAATGAATCAAACCGCGATTACCACCAGAGTTACATAATTGCACTGATTACGAGTCCCATCCGCAACGAAATTTCCGGAAAATATAAGTAGTTGTTTGTGTTGTGGCAATCACATAGCACTTGGTGCTGGTACTGCTTTTCCACCCAGGAGTCCGGCTGGATAGTTACCACTCTCCACCACTTCATGCTACCAAACATCAGTGTCTGCACTGGTGTGCTGTGTTCTGAAGGGTATGGAGAGTCACTACAATCAGAAGCAGTGAGACGTTCAATCTTAGTCGTCAGGGGTAACAATCCAGTCTTCTATGCCTTCTACATGGAGACTGGGTTGTTACCCCTTGCCTTTTGTTGCCTCTTGTGGCATTTTATTTGAAGTTTGTTGCAGGTGTCCATGGGATACAGTACTCACTTACCATCTGGTGGACTGTATGATCCTTTGTGACATTGATTTTATTAAAAAATACTATAATCTAGCCTTGTTCAGATTTTCTCCCATACGTCCATAAACGTTGCCTCAAGGATGAATAAGTACAGAGAAGTTAGACTTTCTGTTATCTCATGCACCCGCTCTATAGTGTAAGAACATCCATAATCCCACATCATCTCGTTGGTTTCATAAGAGATGACGGAGAGAAACTGAAGCGTGAGATGAACAGAAGCATCTTTCTGATAACGTTTAAATAAAACTGGCAGCCCGCCTGCCAAGCGTGGCAGCTTTTGCAAATATCTTAATGAAGCAATCCATGGGGGAGGCCTATGTCCACCAGCGGACTTTTTGACATAGCTGTAATGAATTAATGTCTCTTTTTCGCCTCTTACGACTCCCATAAAACGACATGGGTAGTGGTAGTAGAAGTGGATTCTCTTTCGCCGCCATTACATTGCGAAACAGTGTTTGTTTACTGCGAAAAAACCAAGCTTCAAACAGTGAATCTCTAAGCATATGAGATGTATTTAATCCTACCATTATAGTCTCAATATCAGTATCGAGAGATAGCGAAGATCGTGACGCGGCGACTGCGACGCGCCTTATCGCCGCATCGGCTTCGTGGCCATCGTAAATAATGTGCAACTTTTCCCGCCACGCCCCCACCGTTGAGCGAACAAGAACGCTATGCAGTTGTCAATCTATAAGTGTGACACACTTTCGTAGACATCAACCCTGGTCGTGTTACTCTGAGCATTAGATTTACACGGAAGATCTAAAAATATTAATAAGTTCATTATACATCTGGATCTGAGACCTGGTCCTTCACTGCTGGTTGTATGAGAAAGCTTAAGTTCGCTCAGCAAGCTATTGAAAGGGAATGCACGGAGTTTCTCTTGTTCAGTGAGTATAGCTCCAAGAACCGACTACCGATGGGGTGATATAGTTCCCGTGTGGCAACCTCAAATCAATGAGTGGAGTGCGGGGCATCACCCTGATATATTGAGCAATAACCTGGTAGACATGCAGGAAGATGTTGAATGTAGGTTGTTTAGAACCGGGTTTTCTGATATTCCTTAGTGTAATGTCAGTGGAGAGGGCTTTTGATCATGAAGTTGTTGATTAAGATCACGTTATATGCTTATATATTTTAACTCCTTGTCAGAGAAAACTGGTCAGAGAGTGGTAACTATGTCGCGGGTCTTGGTTTCAAATCTCAACTGGACAATTTTTGTACAAAATTTCTGATCGAATTAAACTACAAACTAATTGATGGTTTTCGGTTCTGTTGTGTTGTAACGTGTCTTACACATCCTAGCTTATCATTAATTTATTTGCGTAAACGCTACGTCAAATCCTAACCTAACGTGTTAACATACTAAGCAACAATTTTGTATATTGTTAATTTGATATTACTTAATAAAGGAAATTATAACCACAAAATAAACATGCTTTTATAAACCAGTAATATAAAAATAATATTTACACCCTTTCTTAATACGAGTAGGAAAAAAGCCCAGGCAATTCTCTTGTTATAAAATCATTCCCAAGTGAGCCCAAAGTCTGTAGTATAATTTTACACTGCCGGGATTTTTCTAACGTGGTAGAGTCACGCTGCAGTTATATTATGGTTGTAAGACGAGTGGGTTGGCTCGACAGTAAACATTTATTTGGTCATTTCTTCACAAATTTTGGTGGGTACTGGCAACTCAATGTAACATTGCAGCTTAATAATTTATAAATTTATTTATACACTTATAAGGAAAAATAAATAGTTTCGAAAAAAATGCAGATAATTACAAAATAAATTTAAAAAAGCAAGTAGTCAGCCCATCACATGATAAAAGTGGGTTAAAGTTACAGCCTGTATACGTCCCACTGTTGGGCACAGACCTCCTCTCATTTCTGAGAGAGTTTAAAGCAAGGAAATTTCCGCCACGCTGCCCCAATGCGTGTTGGCGAATTTCACATTTCTTTGAAATAATTTATTTTATTTCTTAGACATACAGGTTTCCTCACGATGTTTTTCTTCATCGCCGAGCACGTGGCAAATCACCACTTAAAATTTCAGTTGCGCCGGCGGGGATCTAACATGGACTGCTCGCGTACTGTGAAATTAACAGCGAGCGCTAATCATCTGAGCTACCGAGGCTTGTCACCGGATTTCAGTGTAAAATAGAAGCTTAATGCTGTTATGTTTCGTATGCTTCGTATGAGAACCGGAGACCCTTTTTACTGGAAACAAGGCATTTCATCTTAGTCCTCAGGGGTGACAACGCATTCTACATTTTGATACTTAATCTAAATCAGATTTAGATGTCTAGGTCACATCATCCAATTAGCATCAGGTGGATTGTGTGAAAGAAAAAAACACTGCAAACTAACAAGTTAATAAACTCTTTTACACAAGAAACTATATATATTTAGAGCTTAATTATTTATGATTCCATTATCGTTTTTAAAAACACTTGTTTCATATGTTTTATGACATGTTCAAATTTTTGAATACCTACTGCAGTTTCTACGGGACATTAAATTATTTATAAGTCACTTAATTATATTTCACCTTAACATTTACAGAACCGGAATAATAAGAATCCACTCGAACGACTTGAGCCAGACATAAAACTTTCTAATACTTTTTTCTAGTGTTTATATTGGGGCGCCTGCTGTTCTATGTTCCAGTCACAGTTGCAGTTTAAACTTTTTAGAATTTAACATAAATCAGATTAAGTAGGTATATACGTGTAGTCCGTTACCGCTTAATTCGACCTTAATACTGCATTAATATATGAACACGAACCGTTAAACTAAAATCAACATTTACAAAATACAATATGACTTGCTTTTATGTACATTAAAGCGATATTAATTATTACATCAAGCATTATTTAATATTGAATAAAATACTTAAAAAAAAATTATGTTTACGCGAAATCTAAGGACAAAATCAGTAAAACTAGTTTTATTTAAAATCAATATGCATATTCTCTACATTAATATTTATAAAGGTAATAATTAGAAACCAAACGTACTCTAAATCTATTTTATTTATAAAAGGCCAAGTTAAATTCAAAATTTCGTCTCTACAGTTTTCTTAAATACAGCCACCTAGACGGTGCAGCGATCGGGCACACCGCGGTAACACTCCATCGCAGTCGTGGCGCAGTTTTTGACTGAAAACCGTGCACGCGTTGTTCGTGCTCGAAGTTGGGCCATTAAAAATGTTGCTGTTTTAAAAGCAGTGCTTTCATTCCTAGACTTTATAAATTGATTTACCATAGTAATTGATATTACTTTAGTGTGATGAAGGCGTAAGAATATCTCGCACCTCATTTTATCCTGTAATTGTCACATGTAAAATACACATAGCAGCTGGCTGTCTGCAAGCACCGTCAGAGGTACGAGTAATATTTAGTAAAGGAATCATACGGAGTATAATCCGTAGCGCAATGGATAAGACGAAACGACACAACTCAGACAGTCAATTGAATTTCACTAATAATTTAGGAAGATCAGATTATGATTTTGCTACGGCTTTTGAGAAAAATTTCACCAAAATACCGATCCTGACTAAAGTCATAAAACCTACCCTACTGTCGTGGAGCCTATAATGGAAATAAAACAAAATGTATACCCGTCCCAAAAAATTTGCATTACATACAATTTTTCTAAACTATTAATTTTAAGTAAACCGCAGACCTATGGTGGTTTTCTGTTAAAAGTTATTCCGTCTTTAATGCAATCGCACTCGTTAGACAGATGTTATTTTAAAAGAAAAACAGATATTATTTTAAATGCTATTACAGATTCTGGTGTGTTTCCTGATTTAATAAACATAGAAAAATCATACCTTTATTTAAATCGAATAGTCCAATAACTTTAAGACTATTTCTGCCGAACTTTATTTTAGATCAAATGTTAAGTGTTTCTAAATGCAATTAAATTGCTTCAAACTTTGGTTTTATGGAGTGGTCGCTCTACAGCAGACACCGATGTTGAGATGATGAAAAATATTTTCTGTGCATAGGAAAGCTCAGAAGATGCTTTACGAATATTTTTGACCTTTCCAAGGTTTTCTACTGTCATTGACCATTTCACCATGAGACATTAATCAGGGAGACACAGCGTTAGCAAGATAGAAATATTAATTTTTATATAATGTCCTATGGAATCTTGCTACGGGGATATGCCACTGCCACAGGGGCAATTTGTAACGTAGGTCTATTAGAAAAAATTAATGTAATCAATATTTACGAAAATTTAATGTATGTACGAAAAACTAAAATAATTTTAATAATAATAGTGATCTAGGCACATTATGTAAATAATAGGAAAACGCATAAGCTAGTTATACCAGTTACTCGACTCTAAAGAGTATGTAATTCCTTTATGGGACAACGTATGTGATTTTAAAGTCCCAGAAAATATGCAGAACCTATATACCAGAAAACTTAAAATTTTTGGTAATCAAAAATAGTTTAATAAGTGTTTTCTACTATTAAATACATAATTGATATTTGTCTTTAGGAATAAAATGACCACTAGCTGTGCAGGTTCTGCTTCTAAATGTTTTCATATTTACCACAACATATTATAACGTAAATCAATATTAAAAAGTCAATCTAGGTTTCTTGCTAATTCTTCCCAGGCCTGCGGTTTGTTTCTGAACCAATAGCAAATGTATTAGTAACTTTCAACAACTATTTTTCTTAACTATATTGAATAAAAATTCTTCTATTCTATTATGCAAAATCTGATCTTACTATGGCCATACTCTAAGTTCTACAATACTAGCCACGGGGCAACGTAGCTCGAGTAGAGCGTCCTAACAGAATGTGGTAATGTTTACACGAGTCTCCGGCCAATAGCCGCCGGCTACGAGCAAAATAATTCTACGCGCATAGCCAATTTATAGCTACTAACATATTAGATAAATAAATGTACCAACATACTGAAGTCAATAGGACTTTTCGCAACGAAAGATTTCAAATTATATTCATTTTAAATTATGCGTAATAATTAATAGAAACGCTCAAGCATATTTTTAAATTTTACTATATCCTTACCATTAACGCCTATTAAAGTCCACTGCTGAACATAGGTCTCCCCCATAGATCGCCTCATATTTGCCACAGTTGCCATGCTTGGCCAGTGGGTTGGCAACAGCAGTTTTTTTTTAACTTTTAGGCGTTATAAGCAAGACGCTGCTGCCCATTTCTTCATTTGTTTCCCTCAATCGCCGCTGACGACACCCACGGGATGATACGGGATTGGTGACTGCAATCCAGCGCTGTTTTTAATCCAGCGAGATCACGCGGAACCCATTATCCAGCAAAGGTTATATTTTATATAGAAATTTAAATGAATATTTTTTGTTATATTTTATAATCTGTCTATGGTATCAAATGTTTAGTAAAATTTACAAAAGTCAGCAATATCTTACACACATGATGGACTCATTATGTTTACAGTTTGACTAGTTACTGCTTATTTGTTAATACAAAGTTCAAAAACAATACCAAATAATTATTTGGTAATTTTGTACTCTAGTTAACTAAAGCTATTCCTTCTAATCTTTATCTAAGGTAATTATAACCAGTCTTCTTTATTCAGAGATTTAGAATATCATATGAATTATACGATGTTCACTAATTCTCTCAATTTTTCTTACTAAAGAAAAGAAATTATCAAAAAGTGTAAGAAATTTATAAGGATAAAATAATAAATCACATCTCTTTTTGGAACTATGATCTTAAAAAACAAATATCATCAATGGTGTTATCTCCCAAGTCCCAATCTACTTCTTATAGAACTATATATCATGTAACCAGCTGCCGAAAAGGCTCTTTCTGCCTCCACACCTGTTGGTTTTATGGTTAACAAATAGTCGGCAACAAAGTCAAATGTGGGAAGTATTTTTAACTCCATTTTTTTCAAATGATTCTACTTATTTAATATTCTAGTTCCCGGTGGTAAATTAGAAAAAAAGTGACCTTCTATAAGTATTATTTATAATCTACATAGGATAAAAAAGTTTCTGTTTCCTGTTTGTTTCGAATAATCTAATGAAAATAGAAGAGTGAAGATGTTTGCTTTAGCTGCATTTCTAATTCCTCTTGTAAAGTTAAGTTATTTTCCTGATAATGTGGGCTATTTGCATCTACATCATCTACAAGATATATAATTTTGCGTCATATTTAATGACTCGGCGGAAAATGTTTTTTAAAATAACTTAAATTTTTAAAACAACTTAAATAGAAAAATTCAAAACCCCCGTAACCAAAAGAACTGATGATATTCAAACGGCTGAAAGGATTATCTTGAATCAGCTAGGAACACTCTAGATCTAGTCACCTTTCAAACGAAAAAAAAAACTAAATCCAAATCGGTTCATCCGTTTGGGAGCTACAATGCCACAGACACAGATACAAACGTTAAACATATAACACCTCTCTGTTTCCGCGCGGGGGGTTAACAATTAGTTCTACGAAACAAACTAGACAATATTTTGTAACGGCGAAAACTGACTCGAGAACATTGAAAATATAATATGAAGTGTATATAAAAGATCGGGGAATAAGTTTCCTCGTATTTTATATACAAATTCAAACAATTCTGGTGCTGCCGTGCGTATGGTGGGATTCGAAGGGCATCGTTTATTACGAGCTTTATAGAGTTACGGTACGTTTACACCAAAACCGATTTTGTCGGCCGATGTCGGACAGAAAAACGCGGACAAGTAACTCGGACGTGTATGTACTTACACTGCAACAGTGTACCACTTGTGTCGACATTGGACGTTGCCGGTATTCTTTTCTATTTTCAATATCCATAGTCGTTTAGGTAGATAACAACACTGACAGAAAGTACTGAGAGCACTTGTTTGGAAAGTGTTACTACATCCACCATATTGTACTGACTTTACACCTTTAGATTTTCACCTATTTCGGTCTCTTCACAATTCTTTGGGTAGTGTTAGATCTTGTCGCACTTTTTTATCTAAAACCCCAGGATTTCTACAGCAACGGGATTATGTTACTACCTACAAGATGGCTATTATAATTAAGAGTAATTGAACTTTAAAAAAATGTCTAGTCGACCTTATATATTCCCACCTAATCAATAATTTCAAGGCTTAATTACATTGAATTATAAAATATATGTGCCTTTTTATTCGATAACTTGTTGCCATCTTGTAGGTTGTGACATAAACCCGTTGTTGTAGAAATCCTGGAATTTTTGTTCAAAAATATGCGACAAGTAGTTTTGACAGTCATCTATTGATGTAAACCTAATACTACTCAAAGAATTCTGAAGAGACCGAAATAAGTAATAATCTGAGGATGCAAGGTCAGAATTATACGGTGGATGCATTAACACTTCCCAACCAAAATTATCTCAATTTTTACTGAGTGGCCAAAGATGTGTATCTGGTCTGATTTTGCGCTGGTCTGGCGTTATCACGATGAAAAACCACTTCGTGTCTGTTTGTCCGTTCTGTTTTTTCGCAATTTGTTGCTTGAGTCTCATTAGTTGTTGGCAATAGAGATCCGACACAATGGTTTCGCTGGTGCTAAAAGCTCGTAATAACCGATGCCCTTCCAATCCCACCATACACATATTACCTTATTGCGTATTAATCTGGGTTTCACTAAAGTCTGTGAAGCTTGACTATCCTTTGGTCATGATCTGTTTCGCACGATGTTGTCGTAAGGGTTCGACTTTTCATCACCAATGATCAATCTTTTCAAAAATGATTCTTCGTTACCTTTCAATAGGTAATCGCAAATGAGTATACGACTCGTTAGGTTTCTTTCGGTGACCTTGTATAGTACCCAAATATAGAGCTTTGTTGTATAGTTTGACTTTTTCAAATGGTTCAAAATTGTTTTGTTGTCAATTTCCAATTCCTCGGCTATGTCATAACTACCAATAAGCCAATCTTGCTCCACTTTTTCAAAAATGGCATCGACTGTATCCGTATGACGGCGACTAGAGCGAGCTCCATCTTCGAAATCTAAATTCTCGGTCTAAAAGCGCTTGAACAAACTTTGTACTACTTTTACTGATATAGCATTAGGCCCATAAAGGTCAAAAAAAATTCGAGGCTTAAGCCGCATTTTTTCTTTTTTGTAGTAAAACTTAAGAATGTATCGAATGTTACTCATTTTGGCAGACAGTAAAACAATTAAAAAATGGCGGTAAACAGTTTTTCACTTTGTATTTTTATTTTTCTTAATGTCCTATATTTATTGATATTATGCTAAATGGGAATTACTCGAGCATCGTGGGGACCTATTAGATTTTGTAGATTAGTTGATAGTGTGACGGCCCACTATTATTACAAATAATTAAAAATTAATTTCTATATAAAGCCGTCAAAAATATTCTTAGAATAAAAATATGTATACTAAATAATAAAAATACTTTAATAAGCATAAAGT